>JANWGL010003607.1:0-21913 GCA_025200755.1 Ceratobasidium sp. C01 | reverse complement strand
TGCTGGGAAATTGACAAACTTGCTAAGAGCTGCTGGACGTCACTGTCGTGGCACCTCCCTCAACAAAAACACCCCGTCCGAATCGTCGAGGAAGTTCATACCACCAGGGCAAACATCCCTCAACGCACCAGAATCCGTAATGCAGCAGATCCTAAGTCAACTTTGGGCGTGCGTCGGCTTACCAATTACACAAGCCCTAGGACTAAGCGTAAGTCCAGTCCAGTCCTAGTGTTTTATTGCGAGTTTACGTATTGTTATGTTACTAGAAATCATTGGATCCGCCTCGGGTATTCCTTTACCCAACAGGGGTGCTTTCTTCACTTCCGATCCACGCCGCTGGCATTTACAACAGTGCAGCCTCTGGAGTCAACATACAAGAATACATGACTCCGTCATACATCACATCCCTTCGTAGTATTAACCAAACGCCCCTTCCCGACTCACCTCCACAAGTTTTTGCGGTCGGCCAAGCTAAATCCCAAAGCCAAGCGCCAATCCCGTTTGTCGCCGAAGAAATCCAGCGGATCCGTGCATCCGTTCTGGCAGTCGACCTTACCACTCTCGAGAACGAATCAGCAGATCTATTGAGCGTCATAATTACCCTCAGCGAACTCTCCGCTTCAGAACGGCCTTTAGTTCTTCATCTTGCTTGTCACGGAACGCAATGCCCCCCAAACGCCGATCCGCTCTCTAGTAGTCTTCACATGTACGACAAGCCGTTTGTCATGAACCACCTCATGATGTTACCCATTCCGCACGGTGCACTCGCTATCTTAAGCGCTTGCGAAACCGCAGCGCTAGAATCTCAATCAAGCCCAGACGAGATGCTACATATTGGGGCTGCCATGCAGTATTTGGGGTTTCGCGGAATCGTTGCGAGTATGTGGGCGATTGAAGATGCGGATGGACCAGAGGTCGCTGGGATTATGTATGCGCAGCTCTTTGGCGAGGATGGGGATGGGATAAGGGGAAGTGCGAAAGCTCTGCGGGGTGCGGTCGTGATACTCAGGAAAAAAGGTGTGTCCTGTATCCGTTGGGCTTCATTTGTTCACATAGGCCTGTAGGCCTGTTTTCGGGCTTATTTGAAGGTAGGCATGTGTGTGTATTTATAGATGATACCATTGGAAATGGCATTTACTACTATAACCATCCGATCGGCTTGCCCGCGCCCGGGATTTGCGCGCCAGAGCATTGGTCCGTTGAAGAAAATTTTGAATGCCTTGTCACATAAGTGCGGGTGAGCTGATCTCGCCTCGTCGATGACGCCAGCCAGAGTTCCGCGATGATGACGTCAGGCGGTTTCAGCGACATGTGATGTACGGTGATGACCGATGGCACCGACGTCACACTCAAGGCCCTGTGCAAATGGTCGGCGACAAAGTTTTAAAGGTAGTTCCAATGTTTTCCCCACCCGCGTATTCGTCGGTTGACGCTATTGTTGCCTTCTGTGGTAATGTTCGCGAGGTGCACATTTAATCCGGACTAATAACAATTTATCATTGCATGGGAGACTCTGACCGCCAATATGACTTATGCCAAATATAAAAAGGGCATATGTGCCTTAGACTGTATCAGCACCCGATGGCCCCCGGGACGCTCGAGCGAATTACTCGCGCCTGAGGCAATGACAGAACCTCTACCACGACCTACGTGCTCGGCTAAACGGTGTGTCAGTCCTGGCAAAAGTAATCCGTTCCGTTTGTAGGTGTATCACGGGTGATGACATGCTTGTCACTTAGTTGAAGAGCCTTGTTCGAATAGGATTTACACAGTGGGGATATCTACCGAGTGGTTACGAGAAATCTAAATGTATTTGAGTCAATGTATGCGCATATAGTGTAGTATGAAAATTTCCTGCCCGAGCTGTTAGCCGGGGCGCTTCTCTCAGGACTATTCTTCTGTGATATGGCACCTGGTGAGTTTGTGCGATGAGGGGAGACAGAAGGAATGGAAGGCGATATCGTTGTTTGTAAAATGTAGAGTATGTTACGAGCTGGATGGACTTGTTTATCTTGACGTGTTACGTTGGACGTTTGAAGTGCAATAGATTTGCATTCGACAGACTGACCCACCCCAATTATTTCACATCCTGATTTAATCACGATCAGTGGCTAACTAGGGCAAGTAGTGTAACGGACACCAACAGGAATTTTGATTTCCAGATCACCTCAGCGCAAGTTCGAATCTTGCCTTGTCCATTCAACATCATTTTTTAAGCATTTTTCCTCTTTTATAATTTTTTGTCGCTTTGGGGTTCAACATAGGATTCATTCATGGGGTTTGTATGTAGCTTGTTTATTCATTGATAAAACAAGGATAGAATGAGGGGATACTATGAAAACCCTCATCCCGAGAACACTGCGGGTCCGGGCACAGGATACGTGGTGTAGCTTCCGTACAAGTTGAAGTGGATGCCGGGGTCGCTGTAGTTTCACGGAATATTAGCCACTGTTTAATAGGGATATATGCGAATGGACTCACGTTGCTGAGTATGCACCTGGCAACTTGACTGTCGCGGGGTTTGCGCTTCCTCCGCCAGTAACCTGCAGTTGGTAACAAGACATGTAGAACTGGGCGCCGCCAATGGAGCCAGCGACGTGCAAGGCGATAACTTCGGCGCGCAAGAGGTATTGGCCTAAGTACAGTTTACGCGTAAGCAAACTCCCAAGAAGAGACCGATGAGGTATATACCAGCAGGGATGGAAGAAGGGATCTTGAAGGTAACCTTTCCGCACGCGGCGTTCATCACATCAGTGCCCCAGTAGTCTTTAGAAACGAGACCGGTCTGGGTAACTTTAAACCAGTTGGCCGAAGAGCCGACAGCAGTGGCTGCGTTATCGACCTTGGCCCTATGATAGATTATAAACACGAGCAAAATTATTGAGTTATGCGGCAGACTTACATGTAGATGATCGTAGGTCCGTCGTGGTTACCCCCAATTGCTTCGTTAGAGCAGCTTCGGTCACCCGGCTGCTGGTGCATCTCGACACTCACAGTAGAACCTGCAGCGACCGAGCAGAGCCCAGTGGTCGACGCGGCGCTGGCGTTGCATGCAATGTTCTATGCGCATAGTTGCATCTCAGCAAAAAGAGGTAGAGGGCGAATCTGAGAGACTTACCGTGCTGGTGACGCTGGCGACGGGCGAGTTACCACCAGGCTTACGGACGCATCTACCCGCCTGGTCGACGTTGCCAACCCAGAATTGCTGGAATGTAGCGTGAGCTCGAACACCAGAGACGGCGAGGAATGCAGCGGCAAGCGAGGTAAATAGCATAGCGAACCAGAAAAAAGGCGGGAAACAGTAGCTGCTCCCTATCCACGGCTAGCTGTGAGCATTTTAAGCCACTTCTGGGGAAGAACCTAAACGAGAAAATCTTCGCCTGTACGTTGAATCTACCACGAGGAGCGGCATGTCCTCGATAGAAGTCGCGAATTTGAGAGCATGGGGGACAAGAACACGGCGATAATTCTTAAAACTCTAGGTTCTCAAGCACATTCTCCGAGTTTGTGCCCGATCTTGGTTAGTCGGGCGATAGGGTGTTAATGGAGTCACGAACCGCATAGGTGTTCCCCGGGGACGGAGGAAATTAAGTCCTACAAATGGGTAGATAATATATGGATCAAGCTGAGCTGAATTTATGAAACACAAGCAAATTAAATGATAGAGTAGGCACAACCTTCGGCGCGAGTACTGTGTTTGCCAAGAAGTTTTCATTCAACCAAATGACATGTAAGAAGTCCAGGTAGGCGTGGTTGAGGTCCAAGTGCGAGTAATCCAGGGTAATCGAGTCAGTAGAAAGTAAGGGAGTATGTTCGATTCGTCCCGGCGAGTTGCTTCCTAACACAGCATTTTGCCAAGGCACCGAGAAGGATGCGGTTGATGCGAAGTTAACCAGTTCGTCACATTTAAGTAGGTGAGTCAAAAAATCAGAGGATTATTAAATGTATCCGGCTTAAAATTGGAGGATGAGAACCGGGCTCAATGAGTATACAGCGCAAGGCCTGGTGGAAGTCACGGTCTTGAGCAGGTCCAGTCAAAGTCACGTGCCTGACAAGTCGAGCTCCCCCGTCCCGACCGAACAGGTATGGCTCGCTCGAAATCTAAGCCAACTGTAGCAAGAACTACGGTCACTTCAGTATGATTATTGCACAGCTCTGTGCCTGGATGACCGGAGCTCTTCCCTGTTTAACTGATAATGATTCGGAGCGGGAGAAACGAACTTGCCACGTTAAAGGGAACGAAGTGTGCGCGATATGCCTAACGACTAGACGAGAGTCTTGTTTTGATCCGAGAAAAGGGAGGGCTGGATGGATTAACGCTCCTGTGATCGGGTTGGGGCTGCTCTTCGGCCTGTGGAAGTGGACTGTGTGGTGATTTTGCTGCCCGGCCGGGCCGCTGCGATGTCACCCTGGCCACCAAGCCCGACAATGGCCCAAAAGTAAACCATATAGTTCTACCTCGTTTGTTGGAAGATTCTGCCCGTGCTCTTGCTAGAGGGATGGTACACTCCGTAAAAGCCGCTGAGCGCCCCATGGGTGTTTCTCCCGATGAAAGCATATCACTTGGATCGCCAAGGAACTTCATACCACAAGGGCAAACGCTCTCAAATATACTAGAATTGGCAACGTAGGAGATCTCCAGCCAACTCTGGGTGTGATTGGAATATCAACTGAGCCTGAACGATATGATGTGCATTGGAACTGCGATGCAGTATCAGCAGCTCCATGGTACTTTGTGTTACACAAATGATTGAGTCCGCGTTGGGCTGGCGGTCACCAGGGGCATGTAGGCGCTAATTTTTAGGGAGGATAGTGGCGGGGCGAGAAGAGGTGTGAAGGCTCTGCGAGCTGTAGTCACAATACTTAGAAATAAACGTGTATCGTGTGCGCGTGAGGTTGTGTTAGTTCATATAGGCCGGTTTGAACGAAAGTGTGGGAGGGGGGGAACACTGTATCCTATAGCGAAGATGGAGGACGTATACAGGAAGAAGAGGAGGAGGCCACATGGCCCGGATGGTACCAACGATATCCAGCGTGAATAGCATTTACAATTCCAGGATAAACATGGGCAGTTATGCCGTCCCCAGCTTCTTCTCATAGCAGCTTGACCATGTCACATGTTCATAATACCCAAACCTCGGAATCGGGAGATACCCGTTTCTCTCATAAAACCTGATCACATCGTGCCCGAATACCTCAGTATCCTCCCCGAACCCATAAGCAACCTCTCACCTCATAGCATCTTGCTGTCGATCTCCCGTCTCTAACCTCAATGCCTTTACACCTATCGCATGCGCATATCGTTCGAGCGCCATGAGGACAGATAGAGCAGCACCCGTGCCGCGTACGTTTTGAACCGCATACATACGCTTTATCTGAGTGTGAGCGTGGGAATAGTCTGTGGGCTGGTGGCTAAGATAGAATCGCGTTTACAATACCTCCATATATCCATCACCTAGGTCCCTCAAAGACCCGCATGCAATGGGGACTGATTCAAACTGGGTTGCTCCAGCTACGTCAGGGTTCTCGATAATGGGGACGGGGTAGGCGACGAGGAAGAGAGCGATATCGTCCGCTGTGGGTTTAATCCCTGGTTCTTTTCCTTTTGCTCTCATTAAATTATTTAAACAGTTATCAGCAAGTAATTGACTTACCAGGCTCACCATATCGGATATCAAGCTCAGCTTGTTGAGCATCGCGAAGGGCGGCTCCTATAGGATCGGACCACGACATTTCCTCAATGCGGAAATTTTCTACTAGAGCCTCACTGCCATTCTTGGACTTTCTCGTCGTTGTAATTAATATTGGGAAGGGATGTTGGTCGTCTGGGCCGAGTCTGACGATAGGTTGCATGGTGGGGGCTTAGGCGCAGGGGAGGTTGTGGCTGACTCGAGCGCGGCTAAGTTCAGCACAGCCTCACACAGCTCGATCTTGATTCAAGGTTTCCGGAAATTCAACCCATCAAAGTTTTCGGTTTACCCAAATCATAGCTCAGTATTTCTAGTCAGCATCGATAAATCATTTTCAAACGGCGAGTCGATCGTCTTGTATCGTGTCTTTCTACCCGGATCCTTTCTCTAGCGCTCGTGCTTTGAACCCTCTGTGATGTTTGAGAGCGGCAATGATGGATAACACTGCTTCATTACCAAGTATACTTTGAGCCGCATATATGCACTCAATCTATGCATATACAAGAAGTTATAATCGAGTGAGAGTCGCTGTAATAGTGTATTTGATAGACACCATGTTCTGCCTTTCAACACAGCCCCGATGGTGACCTTTGGGATGCTTCGGTCGAGCCAGTACAGACCATGAACAACATGCTCATGCTCCATCTGAAACTGGGATCCTGAGCGTACGAAAAACACTGCTTGTCCCTGGCACATCTTGGTCTGCAACTGGGCGTCGGGCCAACTGCTGAACTAAATAGTAACTCGTGGTCTAGGTCATCCCCGATTGTCCATGCCAGCTTCGCTAGACTGCTCATGAGACTTCCTTCGCTGATCAAACTATTGACACACCAGAGCGTGTGATATACGAAAACATACATTATCTATTAACGTTGATGCATGTGTGACAGCTCGGATCACACCTGAATAAAATATCCATGATTCCAATTCACAGTCAATTGTCAGTAGAGGACACGCCCAAAGATATTACGTGAAGTAGTGTATCACTTTCTTACGTCAGTAAGATCTACACCACTCCACACCTTGTTTAAGCTGCGGTGCCAGTTGCTGCTTCATCACACCAATGGCTCGGTTTGAAATTACTGTAAATTTTCTCAAGTTCGTATCGCCTAGCTCTTTGAGCACAGTTCCCATACCTTCGTGCGATCTTGTGAAATAATGTTATGTTACAAAGTTACTTATATGCGTGCAAGCCGCTGAGTGGACGTGGTATAACCCTCCATGGTCTATGCCCAACATCATTCAAAAATATCACGGCTGGAAGGCAAATGGGTGGCGAAGAAGGAACTCGCTGCTCGCTTGGACGAAGTACATTCGTCCCGCTAATTCTACTACTCAAATGGCTGGAGGCTATCTAACCGTAATTGTTTGATTTATATGGACAGACCCGAAGGACTATGCGTCGGAACCTAGCGCGCGTTCTTGTAGTAATGCGAGAACACTCGGTCTTTACAGTTCCCATATAGAGCGATCGGCATGTAGCTGTTTCATTCGTAGAACCTTATATTCGCGTCGCATTTCTCCGTCTAGGTTCTTTTCGTTTAGGGTAGGCACAAAATCCTAACGCCAAAGCTCATATGACGTCGGGACAAACCTACATCAACAAACCACCCTTCGCCACAAGGAGGCCGAACGCTATTCAGAATCGAGTCGTCTCTACGTGCCGAGGATCATGAACCCTGAATATCGAGAACTATGCATTCTGTATCTTGCCGTCTAGGTGCACTCTCGCCCGAAATTCTAACCCTGATCCTAGCCACATGTCGATATGTGGACATACTAGCGTTTGCTTCTGTGAGTCTTTCCCTGTATCGTTGCTGTAAACTTGCCAATGCAAATGTTGAGTTCTCGCGTGTATCTATAGACCTCACGTCGATACTATTATCTCGTATTAAACTCCGCCGCCTTGCAACTACAAATGGAGCTACAAGCAAATGGACTTGAGCTCTCCCGATATGCTAGCTCAAGTGGCTTGGGAAGTGTCGAATTGCTCAAGAGGCTGTATGAGTACCGAGATGGTAAGGCTCATACTAGGTGGCGTTGCAGAATTGTCTAAATTCTCTTTATTATGCAGATTGGCTTTACTTGAGGTTTGGTCCTCATTCCGACTTCGAGTTTCTGAAGACAGAGTATGTGGAAGATGTTCATCAAGGTTCGATCCAGACCACCGAGATTCAGCCCAGGAAGCGTCCTACAGTCCACCAGATCGATCTCGCGACGGGTACGCGACGCTCTTCCGAGTTTGAGACTCATTACTCCAAGATGCGATGCGACCCCAGTCAGGACTTAATTGTCTTGATTGAGAGAGATCTTACGCTGACGTGAGTGGGTATGTTCTTACAAAACAGTAACTTGATGTCGTGCGCACACAGGGAAGGTCCCATTGGAACTGGACGCCTACATCTCCGCAGCTTGTCGACTAGTTCCACTCATCCACTTGCGATGCACCCGATTCTACCTTTCAATATGGCTTCCGATGAAGGTGTTTGGGACGATTCGATAGAGCCGGTACTCATCATGAGCGATATAATCGTCCTTCACCTCAAGAGCTGGGATCCCCAGTCTACGACCAACACTGACTGTCCTCGGCGTATATTGATCTGTAACTGGAAGTCAGGTCAACTGCTGAACCGGATAATAACTCGCGGCCTACGTCACCCCCGATTCTTCACGCCAACTTCACTAGTCTTGCTCTACGAGACATCCTACGCTGATCACGCTCTCCGCACGCCAGAGTTGGTGATATACGAAAACATCGACAGCCCAGTCTCAAACAATCTGCCACTCCCCGGGAGTCTAACTGAAGAGTCTGTCACGTTGCTGGAACCCAGTATCATATTCAGCTTCCCAGCTTCAACCCTGACCTCAATGATGAGAGTAACCCCCAATTGGGCTTCCCCAGAAGTTTCCCAACTCGATCCTGGTCGCTCGCTATTTGTCCCCGACATGTCCTGCGAAATTCTTCACATGATTTTCGACTATAGAGGGCGGTACCAGCATGGCCTATTTTCCCTCCAGGTCTTCGTGAGCAAGTCTCAACTCATGTCTCACATCGCTGGGACTAAGGAAAAAACCAGGCGAGGTCCGATAGTGTTACCTTGGCGAGACTGGGGAGAAACGGCCACACGCTGCTTTGAAGCTTGGGGGAAGGCGGAGAAGAGAAGGGTGCACGGTACGCGGTGGATGCGTCATGTTGAAGGCCCTTCTCCGCATATCCTCGTATACGACTTTCATCACCCAACCGTATACCGGTTCCCAGCTTCTCCTATTCTTCAAAACGAGCGTGGAGGCGAGCTACCTAGCATAATGAAAGGATCAGAACCGGTAGACGAACCAGAGCTTGTGAAGACGGTGATCGTGGCCACAGCGACTACGTTGCGGTCGCGAGTGTTCACTCATCCAATTGTGTCACGCCTGCCATACAGGACGGTTGAAATTTCTCTGGCTAAAAGGTTTTCGAAAAAGGTTTGGAGAATGGGCGGCGAGCATCTCATTGCAACAGGCGTAAGTGAGACTACGTAGGGCAATTTTCTATTGTTATTAATGCATGTGCGGCAGGTCGGACCGCGCTCGAATAAAATGTCCATCTTTCCGATTTCCAGTCAACATTTACCGAAGGACAAGCCTGAAGCTCGTACATGAGGTCATGTATCCCTTTGTCTTACGTAGGTAAGTCCTGCATCGCTACACTCCGTTTTTTGCTCCTCACTCCGCGCTCTCAGCCGCTATTCCACCTTACTGATCTCTAGAACTGAAACTCGGGTTGAATTAATGTGAATTATCTTGCGTGCTTATCATCTGTTCCACCTTTTACAACCCTCACACGTTCGTGGGAGCGTCTGGAGTAACTTTGTACTATAGAGTTGCTTGTATGAACGTGCGATGCTACCTCACTTTTCCCACGAGATTCCGAGGGCTCGATGTGGCTATCTGCGATTATTGAGAGCAACGAGCGAAGCCCCGCACACTAATATCAATTCAGACGAGTGCAATTCATTATTACATATAATCTCTCACCGAAAGGTCTCTTGCATAGTGGTGGCAACTAGATAACTTAAATTGAGTGCTCAAATTTTAGACACTTATCGTCAAATCTATCGCTCACGTGACTTGAGAATCCTTCGTGCCACAACGACAAGCGTTCTCCACAATCAAGTGGTCTCAACGTGTAGTGAGCTATGCAATCTGCATCTCGTGGTCTAAACATACTCTCACCGGAAGTTCTAACTCTAATACTAGCCACATGTCAATATGTGGACATACTGTCGTTTGCTTCTGTGAGCCCCCCGTAACGTGTCTGTAAACCGTCCAGTGTAGTACTGATTTCTTGCCTGAATCTATAGACATCACGTCGATACTATTTTTTCGTCTTAAGTTCCCCTGCACTGCAGCTACAACTGGAACTGCAGGCGAACGGTCTGGAGCTCTCTCGATATGCTGTCTCTAGTGGCTTGGGAAACATCGAACTGCTCAAGAGGCTATACGAGTACCGAGATGGCAAGTAACACGCTAATTTATGCTGTGGACTCTTCTGACATTTCTTTCTTGACAGACTGGTTGTACATGAGGTTCAGGCATCGTTTCGATTTTGAGTTAACAGAGGCAGAATATGTGGAAGGTATTTACCAAGATTCGATTATAACCTCCGAGGTTCGGCCCAAGCACCGCTCTATACACCAGATCGATCTCGCAACAGGGGTACGGCGCTCTTCTGAGTTTGAGAGACATTACTCCAAGCTGCTATGCGATCCAGGACAGGATTTGATTGTCTTAGTCGAGAGAGACTTTACGTTGACGTAAGTGGCCATTTGCTTCTAAAACAGTAACCTAAATGTCGCATGCATAGGGAAAATCTCATCGGTACAAGGCGCCTACATCTCAATAGCTTGTCTAGTGGTTCCTCTCATCCACTCGCAACATACCCAATTCTACGCTTCAACATTGCTAGCAATGAAGGTATTCAGAATACTTCGACGGAGCCGGTTCATATTATGAACGACATACTCGTTCTTCACCTGAGGGGCTGGAATCCCCAGCCTGTGATCGAAGTCAAATGTCCCTGGCGCGTTTTGGTCTGTAACTGGAAGTCGGGCCAACTGCTGAACCGGATAGTAACTCATGACTTAAGCCACCCCCGATTATTTACTCCGACTTCGCTGGTCTTTCTCTACGAAACGTCCCACGCCGACCATACTACCCCCGCACTAGAGCTAGTGATATATGAAAACATCAACAACCCAGTTTCGAGTCATCCGCCACATGCTGGAAACCTAACTGAGGAACCTGAGCTGGCGCTAGAACCTAGCATTATATTTCGCTTCCCGACTCTAAGCCCGATTTTGCCGCGAAGAATAACCCCTAAGTGGGCTTCCCCAAAAGTTACCCAACTCGATTCTGGCTGCCTGCTGTTTGTGCCCGACATGGCCTGTGATGTTCTCCATATCGTTTTCAGGGGTTCTCAATCGGTGCTTTTATCCCCACTCCAGGTCTTTGTGAGCAAAGCCCAACTTCTGTCCCACATTGCTGCAACCAGGGACAAAAACGATGGTAACCCCGTGACGGTATCCTGGGGAGACTGGGGAGAAACATCTACACGCTGGTTCAAAGCCGCGAGCAAGGCCGAAAAGCAAAGGGCGTACGGTACGAGATGGACTCGTAACGTTGATGAGCGTTCACCGCATATCCTTCTGTACGACTTTCATCGCCCTACCGTATATCGGTTTGCAGCCTCTCCGATTTTTGAAGACAAACGCAAAGAAGAACTTCCAAGCTTAATGAAAGTGTCAGAAACAGTATATGGACAGGAGCTTGTGACGACAGTGGTCGAGCCCACAACCACTATAACGCCAGCATTCTCTTGCCCGATTGTGTTGCGCCTGCCGTACAGGACCGTCAAGTTTTTTATACCTTCAACGTTCTCAAAAAGATTTTGGAGGATAAATGGGGAGCATCTCACTTCAATGGGCGTAAGTGTGACCGTGTTGGGCCGTCGCTCATTGATACTGATGCGCATACAACAGGACTTGAATAAAATGTCTGTCTACGCGATACGGTCGAAATTTACCGGCGGGCATGCCTGAAGGTATTATATGAAGTAGCGCATCCCCTTCTTATGTAGGTTCCGCTCTTCATCTCGTTTGTCATTCCCCGTGCTGCGCTGCTACACTAATAGACTATTTGGTCAATGTGGAACTTTGAGGGCAATTTGTTCGCGTCGCCAGACCAGAACACGGTATTCGAGGATAAATGCTTGAGCACTTTAATGAGCAGACGAGGCAGGAGTATAACTAGTGAAATTACTACACCAATTGTACGCTTGCAGTAGATGATCACATATTTTTGTTGTTTCAACAATTCAGCGACTCGATCACAAATAATTCACATCTTGGAGTGACCCTGTGGAGTAATTTATTTGGCAATGTTTGTTGGGGGCACGTGACCTCAAGACAATCCTACATCGACAAGGCATCCTTTGCCGCGACAATCACAAGCACCATTTGGAATTGAGTCGCACTTGCACGCTGAAGATCATGAACCCCGCCTATCGCGGTTTAGACATATTCTCGCCTGAAGTCCTGATTCGGATACTAGCCGAATGCCGGTGTGCGGATATAGTATCGTTCGCTTCTGTGAGTCAACTTCTCATCTGGGCTGCCCGCTTTTCAATGCAGGTACTGAGTCCTTGTGTGGGTTCCTAGACTTCGCTCCAGTATTATTATCTCGTACTGGGTTCTGCTTCCTTGCAGTTACAATTGGAACTACAGGCGAACGGACTAGAGCTCTCGCGATACGCCACCTCCAGTGGCCTGGGAAAGATCGAACTGCTCAGGAGACTATATGAATACCGGGATGGCAAGGACCACGCTTATTCTCATTGCAGACTTGTCTGATCCTCCTCCGCTACGCAGACTGGCTTTACCTGAGGTTTGGCCCTCGTTTGGATCTCAAGTTTACGACGACAGAACATATAGAAGACATCCAGCAAGATTCAATTCAGACTACCGAGATCCGCCCTCCAACTATTGTACACCAGATCGATATTGCGACAGGGGTACGACGCTCCGCGAGATTGGAGACGCATTACTCCAAGATGCGATGCGACCCTGACGAGGACTTGGTCGTCTTGGTCGAGAGAGACCTTACGCCGACGTGGGTGGATACATGTTTACAAAACAGTAACTAATGGTTGCGTGTGTTTAGAGAAGCCCCCATTATCACTGGAGGCCTTCATATCCGTAGCTTATCTACTGGTTCCGCTCATCCACTCGCGATGCACCCAATTCTGCCCTTCGATATCGCTTCTGATGAAGGCACCTGGGACGCTTCGATAGAGCCGATCCAGATTATGAACGACATACTTATGCTTCACCTGAAGAACTGGGATCCCGAACGCACGACTAACTCCAACTATTCCTGGCACGTTTTGGTCTGTAACTGGAAGTCGGGCCAATTACTGAACCGGATAATAACTTATGGGCCATGCTATCCCCGATTCTTCACGCCAACTTCGCTAGTCTTGCTTTATGAAACATCTCACACTAAAAATACCATCCCCGCAGTAGAACTGGTGATATATGAGAACATAGACAACCCAGTCTCAGTTAACCTGCCACCCGCTGGGAGTCTAGCTGAGGTATCTGTGTCGTTGTTGAAACCCAGTATCATATTTAGCTTCCCAACTGCGAGCCTGAACCCAACGTGCCGGGTGGCTGCGAAATGGGCATGCCTGGAAACCATTCAACTCGATCCTAGTCGCTCGTTGTTCGTACCTAATATGTCTTGCGAAATTCTCCACATAATACTGTCTCACAATACCATATCTCGCTCTCGTCAGGCTCCGTCCCATGTCTTTGTGAGCAAATACCAGCTCTTATCCCACATCGCTGCAACCAAGGAAAAGACCGGTCACATCCCGGTGGTGGTGCCTTGGAAGACCTGGGGAGAAGCGGCTACACGCTGGATTGATGCTCCGGTTGAACCCGAGAAGCGAAGGGTGTACGGTACGCGGTGGTTGCGTTCGTTTAGAGATTCACCCGCCCGTATTATTATGTTCGATTTTCACACACCCGCCGTGTATCGATTTTCAGCCTCTTTTGCTCCTGGTGGCGAAAGTCAAGGAGAACTACCAAGCTTACTAAAAATACCAGAGCGGGCAAACGGAGTAACATTGGTGGACAGCATCTTCGAGCCCACGGTTACTAAATCGCCACTATTCTCTCGTCCGATCGTGTCGCGCCTACCTTACCGGAAGATTTTGTCGTACATGTATGGACTAGACACGAGCATGGTCTGTGGAATAAACGGAGAACATCTCATCTTCGTGGATGTGAGTGTAACTGTGTAGGGGCACTGACTGCTGAAATGAATATGAGCAACAGAGAATCTCGATCCCGCAAAGAATGTTTGCCTACCCAATTCGCAGTCAATCTCTGGGAGAGGCCACGTCGGGAAATGATATGCGAGTCGGTATATATCTCTGATCTCGAATGGGTAGGATGTATCTTACACTGTCCTTTGCTATCAGCCCTCACGCTTTGTCCATAGCTGCTACCACCAACGGCCCAGGTTGAAAATCTACTAGATTACCAGACTTCCGTGAATGTTTATTCAACCTTGTCGCTTCTTCGCGGGGGTTCGTAAAATATCATGCCCTGATTTGCATTCTTGCCGATTCTCGGGTTGAACCTCACTTGAATGCATACAATTTGTGAGGACAAGTCCAAGTGACGAGGCGATTACGCTCAGAGGTTTCTCATAACGACACGACCATACTACGTCTTTATAATACCCTAATGCGGCAGTAATATAGAGCTATTCCATTCGGAGGGACCTTGTAGTTCGTATCCCATTACTTTCTCTCCACCTTCTTGTTTAGGGTCGGCACACAATCCCGACGCAACACCCATGTGGACTACGGGCAAACTTGCGTCAACAAGACACCCTTCGCCACAACGACCACGACTGCTATTTGGAATCAAGACGTCTCCGCGCGCTGAGGATCATGAAGACCGCATACCGCAGTCTAGATATATTCTCACCTGAGGTTATAACTCTGATACTAACCGCATGCCGATATGCGGATGTACTATCGTTTGCTTTAGTGGGTCATCGCCGTATCCTCGCTGCTGACTTCCAAATGCCTTATTTAAATCCCAGACCTCGCGTCGGTATTATTATCTCGTGTTCAGCTCTGCCGCCTTGCAACTACAATTGGAACTGCAGGCGAATTCACTAGAACTCTCTCGATACGCCAGCTCCACTGGCTTGGGAAATGTCGAACTGTTGAAGAGACTGTATGAATACCGAGATGGCGAGTGCTGTGTTAAGTCTTCTGCAGACCCTTCTGATTTTTCTTTACTACGTAGACTGGTTATACATGAGGTTTGGTCCTCGTTTCGAACTCGAGTTAATGAAGTCAGAATCTGTCGAAGACATTCAGCAAGACTCAATTCGGACCAGCGAGTTTCAGCTCCCAAGCCGCAATATAGTCCATCATATCGATCTTGCAACAGGGGTGCGACGCTCCATTGGATTTGAGACCGCTTGCTTCAAGAAGTGGTCCGATCCCAGCCAGGACTTGATCGTCCTGCTCGAGGGAGACGGTATGACGTGAGTGGCTGCATGATTACAAAATAGTAATTTGACGATCGCACCTGGATAGAGGAGCTCTCGTTCGGACAGGCCGCCTACATCTCCGCAGTTTATCCACCGGCTCCGCTCATCCACTCGCAATGCACCCGATGCTGCTTTTCAACATGACCCACACCGATGCCGCTTTGAGTCACTCGATGGAGCTGTTACAAATTATGAACGACATATTCTTGTTGCACTTAACGAATTGGGATCCCGGGTATCCGACCAGCTATAACAATTCATGGCACGTCCTGATTTGTAACTGGAAGTTGGGCCAACTGCTGAACCGGATAGTAACTCACGACCCATCTCGCCCTCGATTCCTCACGCCAAGTTCACTAGTCATACTCTCCATGCCTTCTCGCGCTGTTAACACGATCCACGCAGTGAAGCTAGTGATATACGAAAGCATAGACGAACCGGTGTCAAATAATCTGCCACTCCCCGGAAGTCTTACGGAAAATATCGTGTTGTTGCTCGAACCCAGCATCATATTCAACTTCCCAGCGTTGAATCCGGCCCCGGCGCAACGGTTAGCCTTTACGTGGGCTTCCCCAGAAGCTACTCAACTTGATACTGGCCGCTCACTATTCGTACCTGATACCTCTTGTGGCATTATTCACATCACTCTTTCTTTGATAACCAATAACGGCCCGCTTCAACCACCGGTCCAGGTTCTCATGAGCAAAGCCCAACTCTTGTCCCACATCTCTGCAGCTAGGAATAAAGCCCATCAAAGCCCGGCGGTGATACCTTGGGGAGACTGGGGAGAATCAGCTACGCGCTGGTTAGAAGGTTGGAGCGGAGCACAGAAGCGAACGACATACGGTACGCGATGGGTGCGTAAGCCTGAAGAGGCCTCTAGGCGCGTCATGCTGTACGACTTTCACAGTCCAACCGTGTTCCGGTTTTCAGAATCTTCCGCTCTCGGGGACGGAAGCGGAGGAAAACTACCAAGTCTGATGAAAACATCAGGAATGGGACATGTTCAAACGGAGGAGGGTCCGGTGCAGGTGCAGACAGTCATCGAGCCCACGGTCGTTGAAATGCCGGTATTCTCT
Organism: Ceratobasidium sp. C01; assembly: GCA_025200755.1. Classification (NCBI taxonomy): domain Eukaryota; kingdom Fungi; phylum Basidiomycota; class Agaricomycetes; order Cantharellales; family Ceratobasidiaceae; genus Ceratobasidium; species Ceratobasidium sp. C01. The sequence continues at coordinate 5,529 of JANWGL010003607.1, read as the reverse complement.
AATCCGATTGTGTCGAGCCTGCCGTACCGGGTAGCCATATTGCCCTGGCCTGTGTTGACTTTGCCAGGCTTTTGGAGAATCAATGGGGAGCACCTTATTTCGTCAGACGTGAGTGGAATTACAAGGTTATTGACTACTGACACAAGTGCGCGTACGATAGATGACAATGATAAATCGCATATTTGTCTCTCCGATTCGTAGTCGACGCCCGGTGGAGGGCACGTTAGGAGACGATACGTGAGAGAGCTGGTTTCTCCCTCTTCTCGGATAGGCAGCACTCGAGTCAGTCTTTTTCTGTTTATTAGCTCTCTTGTTTGTTCCAAGTCACTCTCGACCAGTAGCCCGACCCAGAAATCTACCAGATTACTAGATTTTATGGGCACTCTTCGTTTTTGCCATCTATGGGTATGGTTTCGTGAGAGAATCGCATGTCGTGATTTGTATTCTTGCCTATTCTCGAGTACAGCCTGACTTGAAAGTTTATGGTTTGTAAAGTAAATCCAAGTGGCTAGGCAACTACACCCAACGGTTTCTCGTAACAACGCGACCATACTGCATCCTTGTAATGCCCAAACAGAGGGATTGGCACATACCCGTTTCGTTCGTAGAATCTTATCATTCCAAGCCAAGGCACTCAGCGTCTGGTTAGGGCTGTCGAACTAAGCGATTTACTCACTTCATCGCGTCTTTCTGCTCTAATCCTGTCTCTAGCCTCATTGCCTTCATGCCTATTCCACGCGCGTAGTGTTCGAGAGCAAGAATTATGGAACGTGCCGCGCCAGTGCCGCGTACACTTTGAACTGCATACATGCGTTTGATCTACGTGTGAATGATGGGGTATCGTTAGTATGAGATGCACTAGGAGAGTATTTGGATAAGTGCATACCTCCATATAACTGTCGCCAAGGTCTCGTAAAGATCCGCACGCAACGGGCTTTGACTCTGATTTGGCTAGGTCGGCGATGTCGGTCGGGTTGGTCGCCGAGGTGGGATAAGCAACGAGGAAGAGGGCGATGTCCTCTGCTGAAGGTGTAACGCCTGGTTCTTTTGCTATATAGTGCACGATTAATGATAGAAGGAGGATAAAAGTGCTTTGTGACTTACCTGGCTCGCCGTATCGAAGGTCAATCTCGGCGACTTGGTCGTTACGAAGTGCTACTCCCACAGGATCAGCCCACGATATCTCCTCGACACGGAAAGTCTCCACCAAATCTTCGCCACCATTCTTGGGCTTTCGAGTCGTCGTTATAAGTAGAGGGAAGGGATTCTTGTCGTCTGGGCCGAGTTGGATGATTGGTTGCATGGTGGTGGCCGTGGTTAGGTTTTGGTTGAGTCATTCGCGGGTGAGTCGGGCACAGCCACAAAAGAGTTAGGTTTGATTTTGAGTTTTTTCGGATCGTTCAGCAATTTTGTCAAACTTCGAAAGCTCTGTTATTTGTTGGTTGTACCGAGGGAAAGCGGGGGCGGCCAGGCCGGTCAGTGCTGATAGTTCGGCCCTCCTTCAACAAAATTGTGTGAGTGGCGTGCGCGGCTGGATTGCCCAATAGAAATATTGAGCAGCTATAGCCCATGTGTCTTCAAGGATGCGACACGTTTGCACACTCTCCGCCAGCCACGCATTCAGCCTAATGGAAGCTGTATGCGGTGGTGTGGAGCAAAATCAAGGGACAGGGTCTCAGGGTGTTAGAACAGGGACTATTGACTGATGACATCATGCTGTTAGCCTATTTGAGAAAACGGGGTTGTGAAAACAAATTCTTCTGTTTCGTCTCTCGGCAACGACCAACGTCGCAACGGCAATGGCAGAGCCTCGTCGCGACCCAGAGGACGCCCATGGCATCCACATCGCCGACATTTCCCAAGCTTCCACCCTCAACAACACTTCCAACGACCGCGCCTCTCAAGAAAAGTACGATGATGGCTCTGATTCTACCGCGACAAACTCCAGCGACGAGTTCGATTGGGACGCGGCGGATGGCGATGAGCAGTCGATTCACCACGAGAAGAAGGCCAAGCGTGGGAGACGTGTTTATCTTGGGCTGATGAAGCTTGCTAGGCCTGTGCGGTACGTCTTTAGTTTGGGAAAAGTCGGGTGTGGAGCTCATTTTTTCTTCTCTTTGCCGCTAGAACGACAATCATCGCGTTGATCGGCGGTGGAATCCTCATCGCGCCTCTTCTAGTCGTTCATTTCCAGTTCAAAGACTCTCCTGCGCGATGGCACGTCTTTACATGGTGCGTCGATGTGATCTAGGCTGTGGGTATACTGTTGGCTGATGTCTTCGTGAAGGTCGCTTTGGCTCTCGATTACCTGGGCCGCAGCCTCTATCACTAGTCTCATTATCGATGTTCTCCCATCCCTGGTTCTCAAATTTATGTTTGCGCTCGCCGGCAAGGCTCCAGAGCACCTCAAAACCAAGCTCGAAGTTTGTCCTTCATTATTATTTATTTGAATTAGGCTGATCCTTTTTCCAATTACAGTTGTTCATGGCCGTCTCGTTCTGGCTCAAACTCGCACTCGATATCTCCTGGTCCTGGATCGCACTAAGCGTCATCCGCGTCGTGGTTAAACCGCCCGGCGACTATTGGACAATCGTCAACCGCGTCATGCAAGCCCTCTTTTCTGCAGGCATCATCCTTCTCATCGAGAAGCTCTTCTTGCAGTTTGGTGAGTTCCATCAACCTTCCTATTTTGGGTTTTGCTAACATGTATACATTCAGTTGCGATAAGGTTCCATGAAGAAGCTATGGCTGTGAGCTCCAACGCCTTCGTTCTCGCTGGTTCGTACTGACGTATGTTACAGGATCGTCTCGCGGAGAACCACCTCGCTCTCAAAGCTCTCGACCGCCTTAGCAACGCAACCGTCCAAAGCCGCACCAAAGTCTTCAAACGTAAACACAAAGCCGGTATGGCTTCGCGCAACGCCAGCGTCGAACTCCTCGGCAGCGCCAACGACACCGGCGCCAACACACCCATCTCCCGCCCCGGATCTCCCGAGAAGAATGACAAACCGCTAAACGAGAAAGACAGGATGAAGAAGAAGCGGAAAAAGGCGGTGGCAAAGTTGCTCGGAGATGCGGTTTCGGCTGTTGCGTTGAAGGATAGCAAGTTCAATAAGAGGGGGGAGATTGGGTCGTTGCATTCGGCGAGGAGGCTTGCGAGGAGTTTGTTTGAGAATTTGGGGAGTGTGAGTCCGGGGAGGAAGGAGCTTATGGTTGAGGGTGAGTTTTCGGTTTACGCTTGGGTTGGTGGCGGATCTAATGTGGGGGGTGGATAGACTTTTATCCGTATTTCAAGACGGAGCAAGATGCTCAGGCTGCGTTCCATTTGTTCGACAAGGATGGAAACGGGGATATTTCTAAGAAGGAAATGCGCGAGGCTGTCCAACGTATTTACCGCGAACGTAAGGCTCTCACTGCCAGTCTCAAAGATATGGGCAGGTACGTACCCCTTCCTCTCCCCCATTTCTCTGACTTACCCGAACCTCCTTCATAGTGTCGTATCCAAACTCGACGGCGTCCTCCTCTCCCTCGCCTTAATCCTAATCCTCTTCGTCTGCCTGCTCATCTTCAACCGCTCCAACACACTCGCGTCTCTTGTCCCAATGGCGACTATCATCCTCGGGTTCAGCTTTATCTTTGGGAATTCTGCCAAGACGCTGTTCGAGAGTTTGATTTTCATATTTAGTACGCATGTGTATGATGTGGGTGATTTGGTTATGATTGATGATCAGGTGAGTTGGTTGTGTGTTAACGACGTTTGGAGGGGAGTATTAATTTGCGTTTTAGGCATTGTTCGTTAAGGAGTTTGGGTTGTTTTCGACAACGTTCCGACGGGTCGATGGACAAGTAAGTGGCTATCTCTCGCACACGCGGGGCGCTGCTGACAATAGTGAATAATTTGTAGGAAATCATCGCCCCCAACTCGCTCCTAGCCTCCGTCAAACTCATCCACAACGTTCGTCGTTCCGGCTCCATGTGGGAAACCACCGACCTCCAAGTAGGATACGACACTCCTCTCGAAATCCTCGAGAAGCTTCGTCAGAAGTTGAAGCAGTACGTTGCGGCGAACAGTCGCGAGTGGGGCGGCGGCTGCGAGATTAATATCGATAAGATGGAGTATATGAATGCGATTCATTTGATCGTTGCTATTGAACGTGAGTCTTTCGTGGTATTGGGAGTGATGGTATAGGTGTATTGATGATGGGATATGGGCGATTAGATAGGGCGAATTGGCAGGATTGGGGAGGACGTTGGTCTCGGAGGAATGCTTTCATGAAGGTACGTCCCCCGGCCCCCTTCCCCTCGCCCCAGCCCGCTAATCAGACCGACTCACTATTATAATAGAACATGAAATCCGAACTCGAAGCACTCGAGGTTCAATATTCCCTCCCTCTTCAACCCGTCGCCTTCCACTCCCACTCTCAACCTCCACCATGGTACGGACGGAACGATTCGCTCGGAAACGCAGGGTATATGCGCTCGGACGGGAACCGTGGTGCATCGTTGGGTGCTCCTGGGTTGGGGCATGGGCCTAGTTTGAGGGTCGGTTCGCTTTGAGGTGGAGCTGTGGTGTGCGGTGTGGGATTTGCGGTTGTGGGGTATGGGTGGTGATGGTGTGGGTAGGAGCCCGTGGAGTGGGTAGAGTGGAATAGGTAGAGGTTATTGTACATGGATTTTCGCATATTTTCTGTCTTTTGTCGCGGTCAATCGTTTGAGAACAATACACATTTTTTGCATCTTTCCGACTCACCTGTAGCGTGCATAGCGAGATCCAGTCGGTGCTGACCGCCATTACGATCCTATACTGTCCAAGTTGCAGTTGCGGAAGGGAGGTTGGTTCGACTCATTAGGCAAATTCTATCATACCGCAAACCGCAGGAGTGGAAGGACCGGTGTATTATACGTGTGTGTGTGTGGGATGTGGACCAAATCAAGATTTTCAAGAAGGGATAATTCGAACACGCTTAGACCCCATATACCGACACCGCGCGCTCCGTTCATTCACACGAGCGTCACTTGAAGCTATAATTTGCTATCCATTCACACACGTTTACAAAAATATTCCGGGTACACACTAGTCATCAAAGAAAGTACAACATGGCCAACGGGTCGTAGGATCTCCGCGCAAGAGGACAAGGCGAATATCTGGGAACCTTTCACGCAGGGTGCCAAACTCTTTTTCGAGATCTGAACTAGAGAGATCCCCGCCTTCAATAACAAGATAAACATTGCGAGGATTCTGCGTCTGTAGAAGAAACTCTGTAGCTTCTGGGTTGAATGACGAGTAGATCAAGTATAGGTCGTTAAGGCGATTTGGTGGTGTTATTTTACGAGCATTGGAACCTGGACTAGAAGGGACAGGCAACAGGTTCCCTTGACTCGCCTTCAACACAAAGCAATCGAGTCTGACAAGGACACTGATAAGGTGTGAGATACTTGTAAGATCATAATCACCATGGGAGAGACCAAGCCATAAGGTAACAATGTCGGATCGGCCCCGGAAACGGTGAAGAATATAACTGAGATCGT
>JANWGL010003605.1:0-12325 GCA_025200755.1 Ceratobasidium sp. C01 | reverse complement strand
CGTGTAATTTCACGTGATTTACAAACAGGTTTTTCCCTGACGTATTGATTAGCGTTCACCCGCCCTGGGAGTATTGAATCAGTAGCGAATACATATCAGTATCATAATCCCATAGCAGGGCTGTAATACTCACGGCAGACGCATGAAGCGGGTTGGGCGGGCGGCGGCGCAGTAAGCCGGTCGGCCCTCTCAGCGGACAAGCCCTGCCAGTAATTATAATACGAAGAAGTAGGCGGGAACTCGGGAGCACCTGCCGGGGTAATAAACGAATTAATATACCCCTCTGCCGTGATAATATAATACTTTTGCTGAAGTGACTCGATCTATATATGTTTATGATACATCAGCCAACAAGCACAGCGACAAAGCGATACAGTTACAATACAGTCCGTGTTTTTAGACATGTTTCCAGCGGCCCCCACCCCACCCGACTAACATGGCGAACGCTTCGTCTCGCCCGACAACAAGTAAAAATCGTTCCTCGACTATGTCTGCTCCCCGTGCGTAACGAACAATCAGTCCGCCTGGGGAAACCTTTTTGACGCCGCGGAGGTCGTCGATGTCTACGTGGATCGTACCCTTGCTCGCGTTCGGGATAGGTGAAGGGGTAGCTGGTGATGACGCAGAGGCGAAGAGACGGTTGAATGTGAGATGGGTGGCCGAGATTGTTAGCATCCCGGGATGAGAGCGGTGCTGTGCCGGAAAACCTAAATCACCGATATCATAAGTACGGGATAAACCTAGATAGCAAAGTGACGACTCACTCTGCTCTGGCGAAGCATGTGCGCTCCTTACTCCCTCCACACCTCTAACCTGATCCACCAGCCCTTTCGCCCGCCCAAACATATTCCAAGCTTTCACAGCTCCTTTGCGGAACCTATCTTCGTATAGTTCCGTTCCCTCTCTCCCCTTCTCTGGCTCCTTCGGAAGCATAAACCCAACATCCCCGTCCTCGTCTTCCGTCGCTGAACCTTCGAGTAGAGACGCTGTAGACGGTGACCTCAACCTAGTCATATCCAAACTCGAGCCCGGACTGCCTAGGCCTCCAGCGCCTTCTGCTCCACCAGCATTCGCGCTCGGATTCGCGGACCCAGGTTTGGTAGCTCGTTTCCGCCTCCTCGACACCCGTTCAGGAACGACCCTCTCGCCTCTCGCCACCCTCCTCGCGATCAACTCCATCGCAACCTCCGCATCTGTCGGCGCATCCGCAAATGCTGGCGGCGGTATAGGCAACAGCCGTGCGACGGGGGGCACGAACCAGAAGATAAACCCGATGGTGAGAGTTATAAACTTGGACGTATTTTGGACAAAGAGGGTGCCGATGAAGAGGAGTGTGAGGAGGATAGTATATCTACGTGTCACAGCGGGCCGACGGTGGAGGAATATACTATGATAAAAATGTCAGATAGGACGAAGTAGAGGGAAGGAGGGGGGTTACTTTTTTATTCGTTCGTGTAGGTCTGCAAGTTCCTCAGCGATCTCAACGAGAGTGACTTTCCAATCATCTAAGTCTTCTGGCTCGCCTCCTTCAGCTGGCACAATAGCACCTCCAGCGCCAACCTCGCCAACACCAGCAGCTTCCTCGCCCTCCCTCTTTATCTCCGTTATGACCTCCTTCCCCTTCTTTCCCTTTTTCTTCGCCCTTCCTCCAAAAATCTTCATAACCTCCCAAACACCAACACTCCCCCCGATCCCAACACCCGGGATACCTCCCGCAATCGCCTTTCCCAACGCCTCTGCCTCCTTCGCAGCCTCTCTCTTCTGCTTGATCTCCTCCCTCGTCACCGTCGCGCCTCTTAAAAGCGCAAGTAACACCCTCCCGACGAGTAACGGGGTCAAGAACCCAAACGCCCATGCTACCCAGTAGGTACCGCACCAGAAAGCGCTGAGACGAGTGTCGCGCCATGTTGCGAGTCGAAAGAGGTAGATGAGAGCAGGGACGTAGGCGGGGTAGGCGGCGATATATAAGCGCTCGGCGGCGGAGGCTGCTTTATTGAGTTTGAATCTTCGTTTGTGAGCCGAGGGAGGAGGCGGGGGATGAGGGGGAATGTAAGGGTATATAAGCGCCGCGATGTGTTCAAAAGGCGTAGATGGGTTGGATAGGTGCGGTGGGAGGGCGGTGGGTCGTTGTGCCGGGGGTGGGACGGGTGCGGATGATAGTGAAATCCAATCACCGTCATCGTCAGCACGGATAGCCGGAATAGAGTCGGCGTGGTCTGGGTCGATGGCGACTTCGCTCACGCGCTAGGATTCGTACGTCAGATCGCGACCATGAGGTTCACTGAATTTGAAGCGGGGCTCACCGACGCGAATAAACTGAGATAACGTTCGATTTCTTCGGCGTCGTATAGGTTCCGTAGGTCCTCGTCCGTAAGATTCTCATTTTTTAGAGTGAGAACAGACATTGTGCTTCCTTGGCGGGTAGTTTCTATTCGAGGTAGTGGATTGGACGGGCCAGGCTCAGGCAGAATTGTGCTTCCATTCGATGGGGTTCGGTGTCGAAGCGTGGAAGGCAAGTCGACGACAGAGGATGATGGGGATGGTTGGCGGCTGGGATGCAAGGGTGGCGGCAATTGAGGCGTGGTTGTCGGGTATCCCGCGCTCGCCGAGGTTTCGGTTACAGACTCTTCCACAGCGCGATCATAAGAAAGTTGCGGTATAGGTTGATGTATTTGTGTCGTTAAATCCGGTTGAGAAGCATAAGGAGGTAGGGTATCCGACCTCCAGGGTGGATGGTGGTCCTCAGCGCTAGAGCCTACGGCAGGAGTGACGAGCAAGAGAGGGGTTGTTGGGTCCCCAGTAGATGGCGCAGACGATATAGACGATACGGATGATACAGATAAGGACGATATAGATGTGCCAGATGACAGTGCGGTTCTTCCAAATTCTGGTGCGGGTGTAGACTGGGTCGGCTGAGAAAAGCGCGCATCGTAAGGAGACAGAGGATTCGAGCCAGAGTTTTGTAATCCAGTATCTGAAGATATATTATGTGATGTTCTACGAGGAATTTCAGGCGCAGGAGCCGAGCTGAGCGAGGTAGAGGAGCTATTTAATGCGCCAAAAGGCTCAGGTCCAGGAGGAGGGACCCTCCTCCGGATAAGCGCAGGGTGCAGAGGTGGAGGTAAGCGTCCATGGCTATCGACTGGGTTTTGCACAGGCTGTTCCGCATTAACAGAGGGGCTCAGAGGAGGAGGAGGGGGGGGAGCGACAAAGCGTGTGGACATGAATCAAACACACGCGGTCGTCGTCACAGTATTGAATACGGATGGTCATGTGATCAGACTAATTACTGTAGGATAGTTGCAGAATTCTCACGTAATCTGAAATTGCCACGTGACTCAAAGTCTCCTACCTTCGCACTCAGCGAACCCACCACGCTCTTAATAATATTTGTTCTACATCTACACTAATTAATTGACTCATTGATGTCCATAATCTTAAACTTACCTACCCAGTAACCGTCAATCACTCGATTTGAGCTACCTGAACTCGAGTGTAAGTCGATCGCATACGCCTTCGATATACTCCCTGCGAACTGTTTGAGACTCTTATAGACCGATATACTCGAACGCCTTTCCTCCGAGTGGCAGTCTTCTTTGCGTTATTTATACAGCATTTCCCTCCGCTCGGACTCATAAATTGAGGAGATTCGCTAAAAATAGTCGCGGACGCGAATATATATATGGCATATAGGCGGGTGTGAGACTTGATAGTATCACTATTTTACGATTCGCACAACAGGCTTACTTACTCACTATCATACACACGCATTTGTCCTCGAAAATATGGTGTTTGTCCAGTGCGTTTGATGAACAACGTTCAGGATACTAAAAGAAGCTGCTGCTATTGTTGGTGCAAGTTAGCAGCAGTAAACATTACTCGCCTGCCCTCTTTAGCGTCACGCCCAGAATCTCCTAAGCTGTGGCCGATACTCCGGACCCGAGAGTTGGTGGTGAAACAATGGTGGTAGAACACAAGGTATTTATAATAGCTTATGGATTCCGGCCTTTTATGCGATACCTCGATCACGGAGAAGCACTTCCGAGTGTGTTTGATTTTATAGGCTCGGTTGGAGCTAGGCTAGAATAATCATAATCATATAAGCGCGCGCGTTGAGGATCAGACTTTCTCTCAGTCTACCAACTCGTGCTTACTGTGCTCATCAGCCCTGTACGTCGCTCAAGACATCCCAATGATTGGCAAAATGCTTGGCAGCTTTGGGATCAGCAACAAGGATGCGCTGGGCGCCGGCGCCACTCCCTCGAGTTGCTCATCACTTCAACGAACTTGGCTTCTGGGGACAGCGTGTAGACCATGCGGATAAGCGTCTGCCTCGTGCCCCAGGGCTACGATGAGCGATGCGGGCTCCGAGTAGGCCAAACAAGGGATGCAAAATCGCTTGAGCGTGTCTTCTGGAGTATCTTATAGAGCCCTTGGAAGATGAGCCGGGCCATCTTTGCTCGTATCTCTACGTTTAATTGAACACTGAATCGGAGAACACCCTGAAGATGGAATCTACACATCAGGCCTGCGACAGAGCAGACGGCACACAAAGGTTGGTCTAAGTTACGCTGCACCGATCATTTAATATACTGAATAGTTTACACAGTGATCTAACTGCTACCCCAGTACGTTGTTGGTGTCGATATCATGAAACTATGACGCAAATTTAATGCATACCCTACAATAGATCGACGTTTCAGCACGATCAACATTTCATACGCCTCCAGGCACCGATGAGAGTAGTCGACCAATCGACGCTCAGCGTTGCTCTGTGGGGGAATTTCCCCTGGTTCAGACCGATATCGATGGGAGAACAATCACAGAATCTGAAGAAGGGAATTCTTACGTTCGGAGTGAGAATCCAAGGATAGATCCAAGTGTAGTGGAGGTTGCGCAACGGTACGGGGTGAAATTGTCAGCACCTGACAAGAAGGCTTAATTACATTCGTTATTATAGAGCCTCGACCGCTATGGTGATTGAGGGGATGATCGCTGCGGCGCTAAACTCAACCAACTCAGGTAGATACACCTCTCTAAAAATTCGTAAAAGTAACCAACTCATGGGTCATTCTTGGAGGCGTGCTACATGGCGACGGAGATGATGGTCTCCCACCGACCATTTGGCAACTAATTCTGGGCTCCTGCCAAGAAGGTTCCTCCGGCAGCGAAGATGGCATGGAATTCCTGAACGGGCTCATCAGTCTATGCGAGCAACTCTTGACTCGAGATATCTTCGAGGACGCGGCATCGATCACCGATGGAATAATCAACTTCTTGAAGATGTCCGCCGAATTTAGTCAGGGGGACTACAACACATGGATTAAAGTCGTGCGAGGTCTTACTTTGGTGCATAGGCTACGGTTCCAGAAATGTGGAGGAATTACAGACATCGATTCAGCTATCGAATATCAGTATCAGGCTGTTGTTTCCACGGAGGAGAAGCATGCCAGTTATCCTTTACTGGTAGCGGATCTTGGGACTCTCCTCGATTTACGCTTTGAGGTCCTAGGAGATGTGGACGATATTTACAGGTCGATCGAGTACCAAACTCGAGCTTTCTTTCTTATGCCAGAATCAGATGGCAATAGAGCTATGCCTCTTAACAATCTAGGCAACGCTTATATGCATCGATTCAAACGCCTAGGCAAGCTAGAGGATCTTACCAATGGAATTGAGCATCATTCTCGGGCCCTTCAGCTCACCCCTGAGGGGCATCCAGACGTACCGCTTCGATCCAGCAACTTAGGCAACTCGTACTTGAGTCGATTTGCGTATCTAGAAGCACCGGATGACCTTACCAATGCGATTAAATATCATGGTCAAGCAATCCAGTTCACTCCAGAGGGGCACCCAGATATGCCTAATCGATTCAGCAACCTTGGCAACTCATGTCTATCTCGGTTTCAGTATCTAGATCTAGTGGAGGATATCGACAAAGCAATTGAGTATAACACTCAAGCAGTTCGGCTCACTCCAGAAGGGCATCCAGCCATGCTTGGTCGGTTCAGAAACCTGGGCATGTCATACGTGTCTCGATTTACGCGTCTGGGAGACCTAAAAGACCTCGCCAACGGAATCGAATGTTATACGCGAGCGATTCAGCTCACCCCATACGATCACCAAGACATGCCTCTGCAATTGGACACCCTGGGCGGCTCGTATATGGCTCGATTTGAGCGCCTGGGTGCACTAGAGGATCTCGCTAATTCAATTGAATGTTATACTCGAGCAGTTCGGCTCACCCCGGAGGGACATCCAGCCATGCCCGATCGACACTCAAGCCTGGGCCAGTCGTATATGTCTCGGTTTAGGCGTCTGGAAAAACTGGAGGATCTCACCAACGCTATTGAATACCATATACGAGCATTCCATCTCACACCGGAAGGGCATCCAAACATATCGGATCGATTCAGCTGCCTAGGCAACTCATACATGACTCGGTTTGAGCATTTAAGAGAACCGGAGGATCTTACCGCAGCAATCGGATGTTATACTCGAGCGATCCAGCTCACCCGAGAGGGGCATCGAGATATGCCTGGCCGGTTGAGCAACCTGGGTCGAGCATACATGTCGCAATTCTGGCATCTAGGAAAATTGGAGGACCTCACTAATGCGATGGAATGTCAAACTCGAGCGGTACGGCTCATCCCAGAGGGGCATCCAGATATGCAAAGTCATCTCAGTAGCCTAGGCAACTCGTATATAGCTCGATTTCAGCAACTGGAAGAATCAGAGGATCTCACCCACGCAATTGAATGCTACACTCGAGCAGTTTATTTCACTCCAGAGGGCCATCCAGAGATGCCTAGCCGATTCCACAACCTGGGCGACTCATATGTGCTTCGATTCGATAGTCTAAAACAAATGGATGATATCAACAAGGCAATTGAATATCACACGCGAGCACTTCATTTCACTCCTGAGGGGCATCCACACATACTTCGTCGATTCTGTGACCTGGCCGACTCGTATGGACATCGATTCAAGAGTCTAGGAGAGCTAGCGGACCTCAACTGGGCAATCGATGGTCAAGCTCACGCAGTTTGCCTCGCCCTTGATTCACATCCAAGCAAGCCTTCTTGGCTTTATAGCCTTGGCCAAAATCTACAAACCCGATTTAATCTTACCGAAGCTCCTACAGACCTCGACAGAGCAATTGACGCCTTTACTCGAGCTTTGTATCTCCTGCCGCAGACCCATGTACTAGCTCCTAGGACCCAGTACGCCCTTGGGATGGCGTTAGTCGGACGTTCGTCATACCATGGAGGGCCCGAAGATGTTCTTGGAGCGGTTGGACATCTAGAAGCTGCTGCAAGTTCTTCCACTGGCTCACCCAGTGTTAGGTTTGAGGCTTCGAGACGATGGGCAGGAGTTCTCTCTATATTTGACCGCTCGGCATCTTTGCCCGCGCATCGTATAACTATGGGGCTCTTGTCAGAAATTTTTTGGCTTGGCACCACAGTCGGTCGTCGATATGAACGCATAGCTTCCACTGATGTTGCGGCAGTTGGAGCCGCCGCAGCAGCTATCTCGGCAAAAAATTACGGTCTAGCACTAGAGTGGCTCGAGGAAGGGCGGTCAATTGTTTGGAACCAGACACTACAACTCCGAACTCCCCTTGATGCTTTAGCGGCAGTGGATTCAGGACTCGCACAAAATCTCCAGCAAGTGACCAAGGAGCTTGAGTTTGCAAGCAGGCGCGTCTCAGGGGTAACACCAATTGGAGTTTACGCAATGGCTTCAGAGCAGACTACCCTTCAGCATCATCGCCTTGTCGAGCAGTATAACCAGCTTATCAGTCGAGCTAGAGAGCTGCCAGGGTTTCACGACTTTATGCAACCCAAAACAGCGGCAGAGTTGATGCAAGCTGCCCAATTGGGTCCCGTTGTTGTTGTCAATACCCACGCCGAATGTTGCGATGCTCTTATCCTATTACCCAACTCGAATCGGATATTGCATTTGCCCTTGCAAAATCTTTCGCAGGGTGATGTCATTGCGCTACGCGGCCGTATGCAAAAAGCGGTCGCAGAATCGAGAGTTCGGGAACGTGCGTTAATCCGACTTCATCAAAAAACGGGAGGCTACTTTGAGGGAATATTGTCTGCGCTTTGGTCAAAGCTTGTCAAGCCCGTACTTGATTTCTTGGAATGCACGGTATGTTCATTGTCAATCATGTCGTTCACCGGGTTCCTAACTGCCAATGCAGAGTAAATTGCCAGCCAATCAGCTGCCACAAATCACATGGTGCACTACAGGAGTGCTCTCGTTCCTACCCATTCACGCTGCAGGCGACTACGGGCCAGGAGGGGACCGCATCTTCGACTACGCCATCACATCTTATACTCCCGCTCTCAGTGCATTACTACCTACAACCACACAGTCAACAGTTCAGATATCCGGAGTCCTTGCAGTCAGCCAGGAGTCGATACCTGGGTTATCCAACCTACCAGGCACAAAGCACGAGCTCGCACACATCAAGAAACACGTCGAAGGTCTGCCTTATATGCAGCTCGAGAACAGCAGGGCAACCCCAGAAGCAGTACTAGACGCTATGGAGAAGTACGAGTGCATTCATCTCGCGTGTCATGGCTCGCAGAATGCCGAAGCTCCAACCCAGAGCTGCTTCCACCTGCACAACGGCACCTTGACCTTGGATCAGATCGCTCAGAGGTCATTGAAAAACAAGGTATTAGCATTTCTGTCTGCTTGCCAGACTGCGACTGGCGACGCGAAACTGCCGGACGAGGCGGTCCATCTAGCTGCTGGAATGCTGATTGCGGGGTACCCGAGTGTAATTGCGACGATGTGGTCGATTAATGATGGCGACGCTCCGCTAGTGGCGGATCAGGTATATGGACAACTTGTGAAGGATGGGAAGCTGGATTGTAGCCAGGTTGGGAGGGCTCTACATGTTGCGACTGCTGCGCTACGAGCAAAGATCGGAGAGAAGAACTTTGCGCGTTGGGTTCCTTATGTTCATATTGGTCGATGAGTCCGGTATGGTAAATGTATGCGCTATGATATGGTTTCCACTGTATTTATTCTTGTAGAACGACATCTAGACTAGCTGAAAGCAAAGAAATGTATCTGCAAAACACCCCACCTGTGACTGAACTTACTCAACTCATAAGATCGTGCGTGAAAGTTGCACGTAGCCTTTCGGCGGCAAGTAATTGGTTTCAGCCACTTTCTCTCATAAAAGGATCACATGTAAATTCGTGATCGCTCCTTGTTTCCTGCTCGTCAAGCTAGGTACGAGCTGAAACTTAGTTTGCGATGCACGACATCCGGCCTTCAGATGTCACGTGCGCGAGCTAAATAGGGGCTGCCCGCTCTAGGGGCTCGATTTCAACCTCGACCTTGTTTCGTCTCGACAAACTAATCGTACCACTCCACTCTTTTTTCTTCATACTATCTATTACACGTCGCTCTTTTCACTTCTATAAACTAATAATTCATAATAACGTAGATTGATCATGCCTTCACAACGCACTCGTTTCGCCTGCAATCTCGCCTTCCTCAACTCCTTAATATCAATAGCGGCAGCTTCTACTATTCCGATCATCTCGCTCCCCGACCCTCTTTCAGATACCTTTGGTCGGAAGTTTAAGCTTCAGGAAGAGATCATTGGCGACAAATTCTACGACGCGTTCAACTTCCAAACGTTTGACGATCCTACTCACGGTCGAGTCAAGTACGTATCTCCTCTCCTCCCAATCTTTGATTCGAGCTAATTATGTACCTAGCTACGTAGACCAAGATTATGCGATAAATCATAACCTAACTTACGCCTCGGATACGACGTTCGTCATGCGCGCTGATTCGAAGAAGACGCTCAAATCCGAAGACAGTGTGCGAGGAAGAGATAGTATCCGGATTGCATCAAAACAGCATTATGGAGACTCGGTGGTGGTGCTAGATCTAACACATATGCCTACGGGATGTGGGACGTGGCCTGCTTTTTGGACTGTTACGACCAACGGTGAGTGCAGATTCATGATGCCCGAGTCGAGCAGGCTGACGAGGGCGGCGAAAGGTCAATGGCCGTCCGGAGGGGAGATCGATATTATCGAGGGGATCAACAACCGCACTTATAATCTCGCTTCGTTGCATACGACTTCTGGGTGTGATATGAGCGGGACGTACCCAAGACTGATGTCTGGGAAGGCGAACAGTGACGAATGTGACGCTAAAGTGAACGATAACCAGGGGTGTGGGGTCAAATTCCACAAGCCCGCGTCATTTGGAGCCAAGTTCAACTCTAAGCGCGGAGGGTGGTGAGTCTCGGATCCTTCAAATGTGGTGTTTACTAACGAGCTGGCGGTGTAGGTTCGCGATGAGCCGGACAAAAGAAGACGGCGTGAGCGTTTGGTTCTGGGGCCGTCAAGACCCGGGTGTCCCAGATCAGGTGCGATATGGGGAGAAACACGTACAACCGGAGACCTGGGGCATACCTGAAGCTGTGTTCACCACGGAGAGCTGCGATATGGACGAATACTTTGGGCTGCATGAGATCGTATTCGACTTGACTTTTTGTGTGAGTCCGAGTCCTATTTGTGATCGGCATAATTCATTGAGCAAATTTGTTATCACAGGGTGACTGGGCAGGATCCAATTACGCCTCATCTGGTTGTCCAGGGAGCTGTGAAGATTGTAAGTTTCAGCCTGTAACTAAGCACAAACAAAACACTCATTCGCACCAAAGTCGTCGACTCCAACCCCGAGGCGTTCGTGAATGCTTACTGGGAGATTAACTCACTTCGTACATATGTATAAAATATATCATGATAATTATGTATATCAAAGGCTAGCGCGCGACGCGTCGCGGTGTCGATCAAAGGTGATGTGACTGTCACGTGATGTTGTTGACCCCATTTTCGAACACGATATGATCTCACTGTCACGACCCACAACCACGAGATACCCATCCTGGTCGATCAGCTCAAGTAAGTATTGAGTTCTGTGTATCCCCTTTTCCAACTTCCTCAACAACTGGGTCTACTAGGGCGGAGCTCATCCAGTACGTCGACGATGGATGCCCCTAAGCAGGGGGTCCTCCAATTTAAGCCTCGCAAGGAGAAGGAGAATGTTCTTCCTCGTGAGTCTTATCGTTCACTTTGAGTGTAGCATATGCTGAAGGGGATACGTTAGCCTCTGCCCTACCCCGCTTGACGGTCAAGCGAGACCCGAACCAACCAGCGGCACCCCCGGTGCGAAGGGTTTCCGGCTCACAGCCTACCCTCGGCGTTGCAGCGTTGCGCAACCAGGTTGGGACTCTCTCTGTGCGCACACGCCTGTCTTTGCTTACCCATTCGCTGACAGGTTGATACACTGCGAGCTGAAAATGCGAAGCTTCGCAAAGAACATTTGAGGGAGCTCTCCAAACTACAGGAGAAGTCGTCTCAGTCAGAGACACGAATACAGGAGCTCGTACGGGAGAAGCTCGCCAGAGAGAATCAGAATGCAGATGCTGAACGGGAGCAACGTGAGTACTGGTGGTCGTGTGACGTGGAGGCGGGTGCTGATACGGGTTGTTGCTAGGGATGGCGACTCAGCGAGAGGCTGCGCTTCGATCAGCGGTATGTCTTGGTTACTCGTGTTTCCCGCAACGTTAAGCTTACAGACCTGCTTGTCTAGCTCGAACGCTCTGAGGCGGCGCTAAAACAGCAGAATGAGCGCTCGGGTAAACTCGGCGGCGCAGAGCGACGATTAGAAGACCTCGAGCGAATACATGCCGACGAGAAGCGAAAAGTGCGTTCCCGTCTAACACCAACTGAAATTCCCATCTTAACTCCTTTCTTCCCTTCTTCCCCAATCTAGCATGCCCTCGAACTCTCATCCCTCCAATCTCAACTCGACGTAGCTCGCTCTACCATGTCCGAACAAACTGCCCGCTTACGAGAGCGAGATAACTCGCGACGACTGGAATCGCGTGCCCGGGAGCTTGAAGCGCGTCTTCATGAGAGGGAAACTAGGGTTCGGGACTTGGAGGAAGAGTTAGCGACCGCCGAGGCGCAAGCGCAGGTATACGAGAGTCGGGTACAGGTGTACGATGGGCGGGTTAGGGCGTATAAGGAGCGGGTTAGGGCTGCGGAGGAACGGGCGCGGGAAGCCGAGGCGGAGAATGAGGCGCTGTTAGCCGAGAGGGTGGAAGGAGATAAGGAGGGCTCGGAAGAATTGGAGAGGGTGAAGGAATTACTGGAGAGGATGACGGATGCTTATGGGGAGTTGTATGGACGGATGAAGGAGGGGGAACGGGAGGCGAGGAAGATGGAATGGGTGTTGGAGGAACGCGGGAGGAAGATGAAGGCGCTTGAGAAGG
>JANWGL010003603.1:0-10858 GCA_025200755.1 Ceratobasidium sp. C01 | reverse complement strand
TCTTTAACACTCCTAAGTTAAGCTACACAGACACTTCTTGTTGATGCGCGATATTATTATTTCGTGCCTCGCGCTTCAAATCAAGCAGACCGAAATCAACGCGCTCCAAGAAATGATTGAGAGATGGGTACAGCAATACGAGGAGTAAGTGCGCGCGCCGGCTGCCACCTATATACTGACTTTCAAATATCAATAGCTTATATTACCAACACGTATACGCTCGACTGCCAACCTGTCCTCTCACGATCCACGCATTGCTTCATATGGCATATTATATTCGACGAACCGGCCCCCTCTGGACCTCATGGGCGTTCGTTATGGAACGGTTTTGTGGGCATCTCCTAGTTCCCGCGGTGAAGAACCGCGTTCGGCCTTATGAAAGTCTCGATAACTATGTCCAGCGGCGCGCGCAGATGCAGATTGTCTCGCGCGTGTTGGATATGCGTTCGCTTGCACAGCCTCGCGTCAACTACACCATTCACGGCGACGAGATGTTCTCATCCCGTGAAGTGATGTACGACGATTGTAAGTCGTTTTCTTCCCGTTTATTCACACATTTGCTAACCCGTTGGGATTTCGAAGTTCCAGGTGTTATACTAGGCACACCAATTAGGAAGACCGTTCAGGTAAACCAGCAGCTCACTAACCAAATGACCAAGTATTTCGGGACCGTCTACGGGGGTGCACTTAGAGGACAACAGCTACGCGACAGGATTGATTGGACCACACTCGTGCGTTACGGGCGCTTTCGGTTCACCGAAGAAGGTGACAAGGTTCGCGTCGCCGACGCTATTTCACGAGATCCAGGTGCGCGCGACAACTCGTTTGTGAAGGCACGTACTTCGTTTACCCTCTTAATTATTTACTTCATTACTAACAATCTGTTCCTATATATTATTTAGTACGACCTATTACCGGATCGGAACGCTGCCTTCCGCAATCGACCGTACGATCCGGTTCGAGTTGCACATTACGGTCAAGTGCTCGATATCTATTATGTTGAGTTTATTGAAAACCCACAGTAAGTACCGAACACTCTGCAAATCATACGCGTACTAATGGCACCCAGGAACGACTCACGGGCCCCATACCTCCTCTTGCGCATCAAGGAGTGCAATACGAATGGTCTAAACGCGACGGATCCCCGGACTCCCGTCGTCACGTATACACAGCTGAAGAGCCCTGATATAATTCATATCGATACTGCCTACGCCGTTGTCGGTAGACTGAAGGTCGCGGACCGACAGTGGGCGATTATAGACCCGAGCAGGGGTTGCGCTCGCCCGCGATTCGTCGACGATGAGGGCAATGATTTTGATTAGTCTCATCTTATTGTTATATGCATTATATTATCAATATATACTATCATCCTATTATTTCCCTCGGTGAACGCGACTCGAATACAAGTATTTTAACTTGGAGATATCAGATTCTGCCCGCTGAAGTCCACTCGCGTCCATGGACTTGATGCGGACTTCTACTCGCTTCCATATTAGTGTCTGGACTTTACCGGGACTAATGTTGATGTGCATATTGGTTCATGGACTCCATTTAGACTCGAAATTGGACTTCGCGAGCCAAATAACCCTGCGTAAATTCACATATTTTTACCCCTCAACCCGTTGTACTGGTCTGAAGTCCGACATGGACGACAGATGATTGCAAGTCCATCCCTGAACTAGTCTGACGTCCTTCGATTTTCCACAGTGAAACAGAGGCTGACGCCACATCTTCAGGTCTTATGAAGCACTCTGATCGCGCCGGTAACCGATTCGAGTCGAATAACGAGTTTGACTTGTGTAATTACTAGTGTAAACCCTCTGTAATTGTGGCTTGAATTTGAACTGGTTTCACACCTAGACTAGTCTCTCGGAGGTAGCCTATTACTCGAGTCAAGAAGGAAAGGCTTGAGTCGTAATTTCAACCTGTTCGGAGGTCCTCGGGTAATGTATCACGGCCTACTGGTCGCCTTCCTGGGTAAGTGTGCCCCACGACGTTAAGTGTACAGTGCAGGCCCCGTGTGGTTCCCTTTCGTGTTTTGAGGGTATCGTTCTCACAGTACACTCAATTGCACGATTCCTGAGCGACCCCACTTACGCTCACCCAACTCACGGCGAGGCACCCGGCGGCTTTCAACGGCTAGCTGACTCAGATCCGCGCGCCCACAAATCACTCGCCCTCTGCGCTGTCTCCCTCGCCCTCAATTCACTTCGTGCGGCCTTCAACCCGAGTCGTACCCGCGTACGCTCTTATACCCCTTCACTTGACCCCTCGCCGCCCCTCTTTCCTCAGAATCGTCGGAACTCATGGATCAACAACGTTCGCGTTGCTCGTACTACTTTCATCCCATGTATCGTTTTTATGTGTTGGATATAGAATATATCATCGATTGAAATTAAATTGCCGTAATGAACTCCCAAATAAGCGCATGTATGCGGGAGAAATTCGTTCAAGACATCGTTACAATACGCACTCCTACAGCCGTATCGGAGGAGAGAGTGCCCCCTTGGGCCACCACGCAGAGCCCGGTTTCTGGCATAGCATGCAACCCTTCCGGGAGCCCCCCACGGGTCTACGGACGCGTCGGAAGGATACAGAGCTACAAGCCTCCCTCGGACCTTGTGGTTGAATGCGAGGGAGATTGGCTATAGTCGGGTTTTAGCGGGCAAAGTGCTTTGCCAAATGCTTGGATTCGACAACAAAGGCCCGGATAAATACATACGAGAGAATGGAGGTTTGTCCCCGGTAATACAAGTTTGACTCAGAGACCAAGACAGATAGGGAAACAAGAGACAGGAAAGGAGAGTGGGTAGGGCCGATAGAGCGGCGTCGCCTCGTTCGACAGTGGCCGTGCGGGTGGGTGTTCTACCCTCACATCAACACAAATGCGTTGCTAGTGAGCGTGGGGTAGCGTGCAAGGCCTGAAGGGAGGACGTCAGACTCTGCTCCTAGCCCGAATCTTCTAGCCGCTCACCACGTATGCGGCCCGTTCGCGCAACCATGTCCATGCGCGCAATAGCTACCCTGTAAAGTCCGGGGAAGCCACCAGTTGCAAAATGGCCAGTCGCGAACAGGGAGTATTGGAACGTGGGCTCGTAACTGGTAATGGGGAAAGGGAGACACTCCCGATTTTTGAACAGGCGTGAGTAGGCCATCTTCCGGCCAGTGATAGTTATTCTATCGCAGACGTGTGTTAAAGCCGCTAACGCAGTGCCATAAACATAACCTTGAGTAAAGACGACGCCTGGTTGAGAACCCAAGTTAACGGTAACACAGTAGGGGACCAAGTATCCTGGTCGCACTCACCTCCGGATTGACCGTGGCCTGTAGTTAGAATATCAATCGCGGCTGTATTCATGGCGGGAGGGTACGCGGGGATTGTGTTGGACGAGGTGGAAGAGGGTAAGATTGAAGGTGGAAGAGGGTAAGATTGAAGGTGGAAGAGGGTAAGATTGAAGGTGGAAGAGGGAGATTTTTCCAAGACAAACCTCGGTGACCAACAGGGTGCACAAGCTGAAACAAAGAGCGAGGGACGAGGATATATAGGGTGAGGTCGGACACCAGGCGTGGGGCCCTCAGCCAAGTAAAACCACACGGGAGCTAGAACCTGAAACTACGACCAAGTGATTGGTCTAGTTCAACCGGCATTTCCCCTTCGAGGCTGCGGTCAAGCGGCCATGCGCGTTGTACTCGACGGTAGGAGGTGGAGGCGGAGTTGAGTGGTGCGAAGGAATATTGTAGGCAGCGAGGAGTCGGTCGTTGTCCCGGGAGGCCTACTTGAGGCTCTCAAGGCGAGCATGACGCATCAGCTGTTCGTCCTCCTCCTTCAGCAGCCGCTGGCTCTCCGAGTCAGAACCAACCTCAGGCTTGGGCAGAGGTTGAGGAACTGGGCTTTCTGGGCGTAGCTCCGAGCACGGGGTGACATCTTGTGTAGGCTGCTTTGGAAGAAACACAGCACCCGAGTATTCCCCGTGAATAATTGTCAGTATCTAAGAGGTATAACAGTTTAGCAGCGGACGGCTTACTTTGTGTAATGAGCGAAATGATCGAACAGTAAATGTGGGACACGTCGGAGACACCATAGTACTCGTACTACTTCCCCGTCTTCTTGCGGTTGCGTGTCCTGGGCTCAACTGGCACAGTGTCCTATGGCAGGGTGTCGTAGAGCGCATCTCTTGGAGTGGTGCCCTACAAAATTCAACATGGAATCAGTGTAGTTTATAAAATGGGTCGGTCAAACTCACTGCTTCAGTAGTTCGCTCTAGGGTTACTGAACGGGCAGAGGCTTGCAAGTGGTGGATAGAGGTACGGCATCCCCGAGTCATGTGAGTATAGTTTGAAGTATTAAACGAGAGTGAGTGATAGCAGAAAATGGGTAAGCTCAAACGGGGGGGGGGGGAGAATTTGGTGGAGCTGTGAGTGAAAAGCGGCTGGCCCTTTAATACTTTAAGGAACACTTACCTTTAAGTGAACTCCTTCGAATCCTTGGACCAACGAATTGGCCATAACGGACGTGAATGTGGTCGAAGTCGAATTTGCGTCAACGGTGCTCGGAGTTTAGTGACGTTTGGGGGTGCTCGGTGAAAACAATGACTGGAAGATCTTTAGTAAAACAGGGCGGTTGATGACATGGGGTCGGCTCAAAGAATGGGAACGGGAGCGGGTAAACGTCGTGTCTATGTTGTATCGTGCTCAAGGATGACTAGTGCTGTATGACGAATACATAGGGTTAATGGGTGGGGTGGAACCCCAATCAGTATTCAATTAGCTAGGGTAAAAAGGGGGATATGGTGCGAACTGAACCCTAACAGCTGAGCTTGAATCATGGCTAGTTGACCCCAGGTGTTTAGGTAGCAACGGGGATAGCACAGAGGCGAGAACGAGGGAATGGTGGCTCAAATGCGACGTGCACTTCGATAGAAACATCAATCCTAAATGAGTGAGGCATTGGGTTGAAAGAATAGGAAGAAAGACTTACCAAAGACATTCAACACAACACGCAATCGTGGACTAGTCCATGCGAGAGTTAGATTTGCCTCATACAACTAGTCAAAATTACAATTGCTCCTCGGAAAACTACCTCATTGACTGAGATCACTCACCTAGCGCGGTTTTCATATTCGACATCGCAACCCCGCCACACACGGTGTATGATCGCCAAGCCAAATCTTTTTTAAGTTATGTATCTACGAGGAGGGGAGAGCGCGGGAAAGAGAAGAAATAAACAAGCGAGACGAGTACGAAGCGCAGTTGTTTAACAGAACCGAGTGAGGAACAAACCGAGCGCGCATACATAATGCATAGTCGTAGGTTAAGTGGACCGTCACACCGCCGAACGCTCAGCGTCCAGCATCGCTTTCAGTGAACTTTTGGCCGCCTCTTTCACCCCCCATCCCTCCATATATCCCTTTGCGGACTCGACATCGCACCACTCGGCCACTTTCTTCAGGACCTCCTTCCAGAGCTCCCACCGTCCGTGTTCCGCGTCGTAACCATCCACGCCATTCCAACGCTTCCCTCCCGCTCCAGGAGTGCCCGCGCGCTCAGGCCAAGTTGGATCGCCATTTAGCCCCCAAATCATCTCGCATCGGTACATCAACGGAGCGACGTTGCGTATCCAGATCGCTGCCGCCTCAACCTGGAACGCTAGATACGCTGGGCATTCCTCAAACGAGTTTGGGGCAGTCTCAAATGAAGGACGGGTATTGAGCCAATCCTCGAGGGCATCCCGGACAATCTACAGCGCATACAGCGCATATTCTTCGCATCCATAGTCGCGCCACAACAGGGATGGAAATTCCTGGAGCGCAAGCCACTTGCGACGTTCCACGTTGAGGCGGCAGACGTCGTCCTCGCCGTGTCGGATCAAAGGACGTGCGAGGGCCGCCTGAAGATCAGGGGTGAGCAACCTGCTCAACTCGAACTTGTTCGTGTTAATTGGTACTAAAGAGAATTACTGTAATCATTTAAATTTGGTTTTACTAAAATTGTGCGCATACCATCATATAACTCGCGAACCGGCAAGCCAAACAAAGGCAGATCCTTGAGCTCGACATTTTGGCCATCGATCACCCACTTTTGACCACTCGGTTGCTTGGCGTTCTTGATTTGACCAACAAGCACGACGAGGTGGCCCACGACCCAATCTCTGTCCTTGGTTTGGACATCCTCAAGTACCGAACCCCATAACCACGAGAAAAAGGTGGGTACACTAGGAGTATCCTGGTACGGGTGGTCCGGGCTACCCACATCCTTGTCGAGAGTAGATTTTTGCTGAGCTGCGAGCTTATCAAAATAATTAACGCCGATTTCGACGATGTCGTCGACAATTCTTCCAAGTTCGTCCCCCGTGAGACGGGGCGGGGCGAGAGCCGCATCAAGCAGATTTTCGAGCTTCAACTCCATTTCTTTTTGACCGGTCTCGGACGTGGATGTAGCGATGATGGTTAGACATAGTAAGTTGTAGTGGGGGGGGGGACAAGAGTGAGAGGAGCGAGGGTGTTGGTCGGATGGAAAGAACAGCTGAGGGGTAGCCCGTGCGCGACCGTCCTGCTGACTCGGTCGGGTCACCGCGGTACCTAAATAGCCAACCAGGTTGGTCCGATCGCGCCAATTCAATAATCAGGCCTTATTTTGCACATCGTTGATTCGGGACATCCAAAAAAGGAATTTCCGTCAGGTTATATTGTCGTTACACGATTATGTTAGGGAGTTCTCTTCTCACCGATGTAAACCAAACATAATATATAGCAAATTTCCTAATAATCAGTCGCCGAATAGGAGTCAACCAAGGGGCCGCCGGTCTGATATCCCATTGGTTTGTAAGCATGAATGCTCGGCGCTTATTAAGATCAAATCTTTACTGCGTGCCCCGATCTGCGGACTCGAAAGCGACTTAGGTTTGCCTCAACGGCTCTATCAGGATCAACCCCACTTCATTATTCGCTACCTGCGGTGGCCTAAACCTGCCTAATACCCTACTCGCAGTAAATAAATGCCTGTGAGAAGCGTGGCTGCTCTATCCACAGTGCTGTTACTGATCCAACTAGTAATCCAGGGAGATACAGGAACAACAACGTTTCTCGCCAAACTCGAGCAGGAATGGGAGGAAGCTCGCGCGTCTTTGGCCAAGGCGATTGAGGCTTACGTCACGGTAACTAAAGCCTTCGAAGCGGCGACCACCCCCTATCCACTCTGGACATTTCCCAATTCTACTTCTCTTCTCGCAGACGAACTCGGGTCGCTTTCACTTGGACTCGCCGAGCTTCAGAAGGCACGAATCATCCTGAAAAGAAATCGAAACACCCAATGCTCGTTGATCTGCCAGCTACCATCTGAGCTGCTGTCCTCCATATTTCAAGCTGTCGTCGATAGAGCACATCCTCTTCATATCTTCGCCGCTTCGAAATATACCAACCCTGCGGCTCAACTAGTACAAGTGTGCTCACACTGGCGCCAGGTTGCGTTGGATACCGGATCTCTGTGGTCTTGCATTATACTGTCGTACCGGACTAACGAAGATTACGACCGCGTGTCGACCATTGCTCAGCTACAGCTAGAGCGAGCGCAAGGGTCTCCGATAGATGTATTCGTCGCTTACGGGCTGTATTATGAGCATGAATACACGGGGCTCCGGTCTACGCCATCTCTAATCAAACCCTATGCGAAGCAACTTCGTTCTTTGACGATAAGGCCTTACAGTGCCGAGGATGTCGAATCGCTGTTGGAATGTTGCCTCGAGAACGGAACTGCTGGGTCACTTTCGTGGCTTGAGATACATAGCGGAAATTTGTTGCCCTCTCCGCTTTTCCATCAAGCCAGCCTAGAGACTCAGAGAAAGCTTGATGAATATCTGCGATCTGTTCGTTCACTTCGCTTACATCGGACGGTGTTTGACTGGAAGTGTGCTGTGTTCGAGCGACTCGACGAGCTACTTCTCGACCGTCTACCTGGCTCCATTTGTCCAACCTCGGCGCAGCTTGCGGGGGTGCTTTCGGCTAGTCCTAATCTACAATACCTCAATCTCGAAAGCGTCATTACTCAGGATGAGGAAGAACTTGGAGTCCTCCCACCAGTGAAGCTTGAACATTTACAAAAATTCAGGCTCCATAAGTTAGACACGGCAGCGTTTCAAAAAGTGATCTCGATCCTGTCCATACCTCACTGTCCCGATGTTTATTTCGTCGCCGACTTCAACTCTCCCGAAATGCTTGAGGCCTTGCGTCAGTTCGGTCGCAAAACTAAGGTTACTAAAATCCGCTTTGGAGGCCTATCCGAGGATCAGCCTTTACCTGAAATCCTCGAATACCTGCCTGACCCCACATATATTAAGTTAGACGATCTGAGGCTCAGACATTTTGATTTAGATGCTCTTATCCATCGTGGCAGCACTCTTCCAGTGCCAGCCCCCTCACCTCCTAATCAAGTCGGTTCCATCGGTCATTTTCCTGGGCTCACACGATTATCGCTCTTTGGCTGCACTATCGACTCTAACCAAACGACTTTTAAGGAGGCAATTTCTAGCCTTTCCTTGAAATTCCTCGGACTGTACAATTGCTTGATTAATGTTAAAACGGAATTACGAGAGGAAGATGGCGATACACGTGTAGGTACCTATCTGATTCGCATCGCTGCCACGACGGAGCTAGGCATTTGGTTCACTGAAAATATAGCTGGCCATGTAGAGATCGAATAGCCAACATGTACCTCATATTTAATAGATATGTGTACAAGTTCAATTGGACTCCTAAGTTATCTCCAGATTCTATTTCCTTTCCAGCTCATTGGACTTGTGCGGAGCCTTAGGACGGTGTACATTTTATGGTGGCGATCGGACCTGTGGGATTTCCTCTCAATAACCCCTTATAGGATTTCCGCAGTACCGAAAGTAAACACTCAAGTGATCGGTACGCATATTAGATACCCCCCCCGCTCTGCCCATTCGCGCCTCGCTGTAAGCGTATTATATCATGATAGGCATTAGACTCCAGAGTGTTGAATAACTCGTCGGAGAAATCAGTGCAAATCTCGGAGCACGGCTCACTTGTATGGTACACTCCTTTCAAGCCGGTAAAACATTAGTTTTAAGAGCGGAGCGTCAGTGTGTAGACGACAAATATGAGCTACATGCCTGAAGCTTGCCTCGGCACTGATAAGTATTTTTGTTTTTATGCTGTTTATCTCACCACCGACTTCAACTCTCCCGAAATGCTTGAGGCCTTGCATCGATTCGGTAGCGAAAATCACGTCGTAAAACTTCACTTTGAAAGCCTATCCGAGGATCAGCCTTTGGCTGAGATCCTTGGATCTCTGCCCGACCTCACATATGTTAAGTGGGACAGCCTGAGGCTTGGCGACTCCGAGTTGAATGTTCTTGTCCGTCGTGACAGCGCTCCTCCAGTGCCAACCCTATCGCCTCTCGCTCCAGTCGATTCCACCCGCCGTTTCCCTAAAATCACACGGTTATTACTCATTGGCTGTACTATCGACTCTGATCAAAAAACGTTTACAGAGGCAATTTCTGGCCTCTCCTTGGAAGCCTTTGAGCTGTACGATTGCTCTGTTAGTATTAAAACAGAATTACGAGAGGAAGCTGGCGATACAAGTGTAGCTACCAATCTACTTCGCATCAGTGCCACGACGGAGCTAGGCATTTGGTTCACTGAAAATATAGCTGGTCGTGTATGCGTTGAATAGCCTATGGGTATTGACTTCTAATGATTCCATTCTGTTCTGTCTTCGTTGTAATTACTGTGCGTTTTGATATAAATCCTCTACATTATTGCAAAGAGTGTTTTACTATCGCTCTATGTGTGGCTTTGGACGTTAACTCGGAAGGCATGGGTTCAATTTCCGCCCATACTTAATCAAGCTCATATTTGTAACCTACACAAGATTCAGACGGCACACGAGCACACAAATGAGATAAGTCAGAATTTCAGTCAAAAGGCGAATATAGTTCCAAAAATTCTCCGGCCCCTTTGTCA
The DNA here is from genome assembly GCA_025200755.1 of Ceratobasidium sp. C01. Lineage (NCBI taxonomy): Eukaryota > Fungi > Basidiomycota > Agaricomycetes > Cantharellales > Ceratobasidiaceae > Ceratobasidium > Ceratobasidium sp. C01. The sequence goes on along the minus strand of JANWGL010003603.1, from coordinate 872 downwards.
ATGCCGAGGCCGGGAACGCTTTCAGGCAGTTCATCAATGTTCGGCGATCCCTTGCACTTGAACATCCTCAACCTGCGAATGGAGTGCCGAACCAGTAAATATTTGAACTCCGTAGTGTCCTTAACCTCGCAGAACGCAAGGTCCAGAGTGGCAAGCCCCGGAATTTGGCTATCGTCAGACTGCGTGTCATCGTTCGCCACTTTGATTGTTATGCAGCGAAGGGCAAGGGTTTTGAGAAGAGTCAAAGATTTCAGTAGCCCGGATAAATCAAGCTTGAAAGTCACGGAATGATTGGAGCTGATGTACAAGGTTTTAACTTTATCAGGGATCGCAAGATTAGGCCCAATGAGTTTGTCCTCGTAGCCTCGAATACGATCAAGTGTGAGAGTGATGCCGTCTTGGTGTGGAAGGATGGAATCTAGAAGCCACCGGACAATCTGGAGTGGAAGGGCTTCGAGCCACACCATCTCGAGTTTTTCTAAGCTGACTGGTACTGCTTGGTGTTGAGGGATGACGTGCACGGGAAACGAGGATAGCTCGAGTGAATGAAGCCTGGGACTAGCACGAAGTACGTCAAGTAGCTCTTCGCAGCTAGGGGATAATCCGCGGTCGAAGAACGCGAGGCTTAGGGTTGAGAGGTCATGGAACACCGACGAAGTCCAGTCATCGAATAGCCTACGCCTCGCATACAAAGTGCGGACCGACTTGAGGTATTTGTCCAATTGGGCCTTTGGGAGTGCTTCCGATAAACTGAGCCCGACATTGTTGGGGGAGTGGTCTGAGCGAACTGCGAGCGATTGGAGGTCAACACAAGCGTCGGTATACTGAGTACAAGCGTTGTCAAAGATGACACGCCCAATACCGCCTTCCGA
>JANWGL010003602.1:0-41725 GCA_025200755.1 Ceratobasidium sp. C01 | reverse complement strand
GGAATGAGCGAGTGTCAATTAAGGCACATCGACCGACAAACTCACAATCTGGGACGACGCAGAGTGGCGGGGAATGAGCGAGCGTCAATTAAAGCACATCGACCGACAAACTCACAAGCTGGGACGACGCAGAGTGGCAGGGAATGAGCGAGCGTCAATTATAGTACACCGACCGACAAACTCACAACCTGGGACGACGCAGAGTGGCAAGGAATGAGCGAGTGTCAATTAAAGCACACTAAAAAACAAACTCACACGCTGGGACGACGCAGGGTGGCAAGGAATGAGCGAGTGTCAATTAAAGCACATCGACCGACAAACTCACAGGCTGGGACGACGCAGAGTGGCAGGGAATGAGTGTCCGCGAAACCTTGTCCAAAGAGAAACTCACATTCTAGAACAAACAGGGGGGTGAGGAGATCAGCCAGCCGCAGTCAAACAATACCAGTTATCGAACGTACGTTCTGAGAATAAGGACGGTTGAGGACACAATCAACATTTAGACTTCAACCCGTACAGAAAACCTTAGAGAAGGAAGTGGTGCACTTACGCGCTACAACAAGTCATACATGTACCTTGTTCAGCTAATCCCCGTTTAGGCGTCCCGTATACACTTACTTTCTGAGCACATTGTTAGAGAAGCCAAAATCGATGATGGCAGCTTCATTCCACTCACCCCGTACTGTCGGTGTTCATACAGTCATGTCTAGCTCGTAAAGGCCTGAAAATCAGAAGATACGAACCCACTTTGGGAGAAATTTAAGTGAAGCATATGAGTGCCTGTATTTCCATCGCAGTCTGGGCTTCACTCACAACCTTGACGCAACTGAAGTTAGTAGATTATTCTACTAAGGAGGTAGGCGCTTACGTAGTTCTTCAACAGCTCTCGGACCTTCGGCTTCGGTGAGGTTAATACTTATACACTACCATAATGCTTGACTCTGCATACTCGGTCTTTTACTTCCGCATGATTCTAGTCGGGACCTGGTTAGCGATCACCTGGACTGCGACGCACATGTTACTACTCACCTCCTGACCCAGCACCGTTTCCATGATCGGTTGACCAATTTCTTCTCTAAAGAAGCGGTACTCACAGCCAGTTGTCCGATAACCCAGCTATTGAAGAATCGGTCTGGTTCCATACTTCACGGATTTGCCGGATGGTGGTTAGATCTAACCTTTCACATTTCGTTGGATCATCACGTGCACCAACACATGTTGTAGCCGAGTACGGCAAATCGGATTACGCACCTATGTTGCACTTAAATTGCTAGTTCCTCCGAGACATAAACCTCAGTTACTAGGGCGTCTTCGAAGGATCCAACGGTCTTGTCTTGTTTGTGAAAGCAATTGAACAATGGCGTCAAATGTTTCCATCTTCAGACTCACGTCTTCACGATCTCCCACGTCCTTCCCGTCGCTCCATTCCTCCTCCACCTTGGTATCTACCTCGGTAGTGTCCGTAGTGTTGGATTACTTGTCAGCGGCCGTCACCTCGGACTGTGGACTGGGCACAACAGAGAAAGGCTCCAAGTTAATGTGGGTATATGCATGTGTTGTCATTCTGAGCGGCAAAATCTATATGACCGAGACAGTTATGTGAGGGGTTAACCATTTATTTGCTACTCCCGCTCAATCATGCCACCGTACCCACCACTGGAGATCCATACCCGCTGTTGGATGTTGATTAGCGGGCCTGAAACAATGTCAGACATTGACAGCCAAGGCATTCACTTTCAACCAAGGCCGGGATTGTTTTGCCGGTCCCGGTTGGCCTCAATGATATTTCAAAACTACTTTAAACTCGGGAAATTTCGAGGATTTCCCGTAAGGTGTTACTAACATGCTTCAAACACATGGTTACTAACTCAGGCTACAAACAAATAGTTTAAGTCCGAACCCTACGGTCTAGACGGATATAACCGCCGGTGCACTTCTGGCGACTTCCTCAGTTTCTGTAATACTCGAACATACACCTCCATGTTTGTAGTAAGGCTTCTACTGTGAGAGGGTGCGCTCTGTCTCCGCGACTCGACATCATCGAGCCACTGTCACGCTAAGACCTCAGAAGAGTCTGTTTAAGCTCCCTGGTGTACACGAGTTGAAATAGGGCAAGCCCACGGTCAACATCCATAAATCTCAGAGCATATACGCATCACAACCTTAAGAATTTATTTAGAGGTGGGCCAAGAAAGTTCCGCTTGGCTACTTCAAGCGTTTTCAGTGTTGCTTGTCCCGGTTTTGCGAATAGTGAACGCGGCATCTCTGCTCGGGAGTAACTGAAGGTACGTGATTTTTACGGTAATTAATTCAATTCCGGGAGCATTCTTGGTTTGGCGACGTTCACAGAGCATTCGAATTTCGAAAGAAGTTAATGTTGCTTAGCGCCGAGCGCTTGTTGCGCCACGTTTGAATCCCGCCTCCGATTGATTGGAGATTCGACGACGATCGTCCACAAACGTGTGAGCCAGCGCTGCTATAAAGCCTCCGCTCTCACCACTCGCACTTGGAGTCCCTCTCCCTATCTTTCGACTCCGTCAAATTTTAGAACCCCCTCTCACTCGGTCACTCTCGAGTCACACCGGCTTCCACGTTTGACTCACGCTAGCTCGGCTCGTGCTTGGTTTTTTGACTCGATACCTGACAAATAATATCTGGCGGCGACTCAACTCGACTGCCCTATCTAGGTCTGCTTGTGCTCGCTTATCTATCTTGTGTCGCCCACCTGCGCCACGAGCTAGATACCAGCACCTCCAGGCCCCCCTCGTACATGACAAATCTTCACGCGTACTTTTACCTGCGCAACCTAAGCGCGTTCCGGCAGCTCCTCGATGCACGCACCGCGTCAGGAACGTCTCGGACCTCCGATGGTCGGCCGGGGAGCGGACCCCGAAGCTGGTCCCAACAGCAGGGCTCGGCCCAGATGACAGCGATAGCCCAAAATGTGCAGCTGGACAATCATCCAAACACCCGCGACACTTACGGCCGCACTATTCTACATGTGGCATGCGCGGACGTGGCACCCGTTGCGCTCGAGTTTGTGCGAGCCCTACTCGCATTGCCCCAAGCGCAGATCGACGTGAATGCGCAGGACACGGAGAGCGGATGGACAGCCTTGCATCGAGCCCTCTACGCTGGTAACCTACCCGCTGCGATTCTTCTACTTGGTCGAGGCGATGTAGATACCGGAGTGCGGGATCTGGAAGGAATGACGTCGTTCGACGTATATAACGCGACGGTGGAGGGGACCGCGCCTGACGTGTCTGCGTCAGCATCTCGGGAGCTCTTAGTGTGGGGGAGCAACAGGTGAGTCTGGCCAGACCGACGTATCAGACGGGTGACAGACATTTCTCAGGAACGCCACGCTCGGGGTCGGGGACGCCAATGATCGCACATACCCCGAAACCATTCGGATTACTCGTCCAACTGAGATGGTGGAGAAGCTCACTGGGAGCTCCCGGTTCACTGCAATTACTGTCAAGCAAATCGCAATGTCTCGATTGCACACCAGTGAGTGCCCCCTCAAGTGTTCTGCTTATCAAGGCTTACGTTATACAGCTGTCTTGACCAACGAACCTCGCTCGAACCTCGAAGCCTGTGGATTTGGAGGACTCGGTCGGTGCGTCTCTCGGTTCACGACCAAGCACTCTACATTGCTAATTCTACAAAAAGGCTGGGAACCAAACACCACGCCCAATATAGCCTCTCCAAGATCTCTGGTCTCGAGAATCAAACCATTACTTCCGTCGCGCTCGGTCTCGACCACACCCTCGCACTCACCCAGTCAGGAGATGTCCTCTCTTGGGGGTTCAATCGATTCCACCAACTTGGATACGTCATTGAGCCTCCCACATCTTCTACTCAACCTCCTCTCGGCGACTCGAGCGAAGCAAGTCAAACTCAAGTTGCGCCTAAACGAGTGCTCGGCCCACTTCGTAAGGAAGTGGTGGTGGGAATAGCGGCGTGCAAGACAGCGAGCGTATGTTGGACCGTGGAGGACCTCTACTCGTGGGGTACGAATGCGGGACAGTTAGGATATCCCAAAGGTACCCCAGGGTGGCAGGTTTTGCCAAGAAAGGTGGCGTTGGTATCTAGGGTGATTGATGTGGCCATCTCGGTAAGTATTTCCTCGTTTGAACAGGCGGTTGTGGTGTTAATCAGGAGCGATAGGACAAGGCGATGGTCTGTCTGCTCGAGACTAAAGACGTCGTATGTTTTTGGAATGAGATACATTTCAAAATCCAGTGAGCCCATTTTTCTTAGCCTCAAAGCCCAACTAACACCCACTCAGATTCCCGGCTCCGACTTTCCCACACCGATACCGCCCACCCCAAACCTTCTCGCGCACTCAAATTGCCAAAATCACCTCCAACGATACGATCTTCGCAGCACTGACCACATCCGGCGATGTCTTCCTTTTCAACCTCCCAGACGACTCCGACACCAGCCCGAACGTACGTCCGCAAAAAGTGTGGACGTTGAGAAGGCGGGTGGCGGCCGTGAGAGATGTTGCACTCGGCGGAGAGGGGAGTGTGATCGTGTGTACGGCGAGCGGGCATGTGTTTGTCCACGCGCCGAGACCCGTCAAGGGGGCTAGCATGGCCTTGGGTACGGGATCGGGAGGAAGTGGGGGCAGCGTGTTGGGTGGCGCACATCGGACCGGGAAATATCAGCGTATGCAAGGGTTGCAGCGCGTGGTCGGCGTAGCCGCGAACTCTACTGGAGGGTTCGCAGCGCTCAGGGCGGATGCAGTTATTGAGAAGATTGTGGTGGAAGGGAAGTCAATGGGGGAGGAGGTTGGGTGTGTTCAGCCGTACCTCGCCGCTTCGGGCGAACACCCCAACAAGACAGAGGAGAGACCAATGGAATTTGGCTTAGGAGAGGATGACGAGGAGGAAGAGGAGGAGGAAGGAGTGGTTGGGGACGTGAAACTTGGCGAACGACTCTGCGAGATCGTCAAAAGGGGAGGTGTCAAGGTCGAGATGGGGCATCATGTATTGCATGGCGCGGACTTGGGTATCTCGGGCGCGATCGAGGTTCCTGTGCATCAAGCTGTACTAGCAGCACGGTGTGCGGTTTTGCGGGACGCCATTTCTGGGAAACGTCTTTCTCGGGAAGGCCTAGATATCTCATGCTCCGATTCGACATTATCTATCTCCGGATGCCACGCTCTCTCCATCCTCATCTTTCTCAACTATCTCTACTCCGATAGGGTCTGCGCAATCTGGGACCGAAGAGTCAGCATCCCCCTCTCCACCTCCCTCTCCACAATCAAGGCCCAACCAACCTCCATCCGCACCGACATGCAACGTCTCGCCCGCGCATTAGACCTCCCGGCGCTCCAACACGCAGTGGAAACGATCGGCAAACGATCTCCTACTCCAACTCACCACGCCGACTTTTCCCGCCTTTTCCAATCTGCTCAAATCCCTTGCGTCCCACTCGCTCCGCCTGATATCTGCTTAGCTCTCTCCGATCGGCTTGTGTTTTGTCATTCTGTGATCCTTCGTGCGCGATCTCCGTTCTTCTCGAGCTTCTTTGATGAGCCGGAATGGACGTGTGTGAGATGGGATCAGGGTGGGGTGATGAGAGTTGAGTTGGGTCATTTGGATTGGCGATCCATGGAATTTGTGTTTAGGTGGATGTGCGAGGGGGGCGGAGAGGGCTTGTTCGATGATATTGGTGAGTTCGATTGGGTGGGGGAGAGAGACCGTGATTGACACTTTGGTGGCATGTAGCGTTTGTGAAGAGCGCGGACGAGCTGGTTGATTTCGTTTTCAGTGTCATGGCCGCTGCTGTGCGTATCCCCAATTCAACCAAAAAAAGCGTCATTCTAATTAAGGATCCAATTATAGAATGAATTAATGCTCGACCAACTCTCCGAAATCTGCTCAACCGTCATCCTCCGCCACCTAACCCTATCCAATTGCACATCAATCTTAACCGACGCCTCCCCCCTCCATGCACCTAAACTTAAATCCCGGATCCACGCCTACATCGCAGTCAACATGGAATGTCTCCTCGAGAAACGCACACTAGACGATATCCCGCACGATACGCTTAAAGATCTTACTCTATTCGTTCGCGCTCAGCAGGCTTTGAAGTTACCGAGGACGAGAGGGGGCGTGTGGATTGAAGAGTTGATGGAGAAGTGGAAGGTGTGGGTGGGTGAGCAGGATTGGCCGGGGGTGATGGTGCGGACGTGGAAGGGGAGGACGTCGCCGAAGGTTGGGCCTGTGTCGCCCAAGACGCCGAGGAAGATGCCGTCGATTGGGGTGCTGAGTCCGTTGGCCAGACCGAAGGATAAGGAGCGATGCGAGGGGATGTTTGCGATGGACGAGGAGGGTGAGGGGATTCCGGGGTTGGAACTTCCAGGTGTGGGTGGGGCTGGCGTAGGGTCTTCAGCCAGCGCGGTACCTGTTCCGGGTGCAGGCACGGGATCGCCCTTGGGTGCGGCGGGCCCTGTTTGGAAACTATTGAGCACGCCGAAAGCAGAGTGCGTGTGTTTGTGTCTGTTGATGACTAGTGCTAATATGAGCTAAATTAGGCGAATTGATATGCGCTCGATTATGGCGGACGAAGCAGCGGGTTCACGCGTTACCCGCTCTCCCACAGTCCGCATCGCCGGCTTCGACGGCCCGAGCCAACCTGGGTCGCCAAGCAAAACCCCTCAGAAGGACCGAACGCGCCAGCCATCCATACTAGCCACTCCTCCAGCGTCCGCGAGCACATCTTGGCGAGAGCCTGCTGCGGGCTCCAGCACTCTCGCGCCCTCCAAGTCGGTCGGGGACTTCCCAACCTTGCTCGAGCTGAATGCGAGGCAACGAATCTCGTCTACGTCTGGACAACAGAGATCAGCTGGGCCGTCTCCGTCCGCTGTGCCGAAGCCCACTGGTGCGAATTTACCCCTGAAGCCGGTGAGACCACCGCCCGTACCTGTGGCGTCTCCGCCACCCGCCTTCCCTGGACTCGGGCCTGTGATCGTGCCGAAACGGTCAGCGGGCGGAACGGAGAGCGGGAAGAAGAAGAATCCTTCGTGAGTATCTCTCGCTCCCGATTATTAGCCCAGTTTATCAATGAATTATGTATTAGTGATGCCTGGGTTGCGCCTCCTTCGATGCCCTCACCTCCGTCACAACCTAGCGGATCTGTGTCATTCTCCGCCATCCAGCAACAGCAGCACGCCCAGAAGACCGAGTCGGGGGCTGGGAAACCTAAACAAAGTCTTCGTGATATTCAAGAAGAGGAACAGCATCGCGCGAGGGAGTTGCAAGAGCTCGAGCTCGCCAGAGCGCGCGAAGCTGAAGAGTTGGCGGCGGAAGTTGACTTCATGCAGTGGTGGAACGCGGAGGAGGCACGCGTCAAGAAGCAGATGGCAGGAGGCAAGGCGGGTGGTGCCGGTGGGGGAGAGGGGAAGAGTCGGAGGAGAGGCCGAGGCGGTGGCGGGAAGAAGGGAAAGAGCGGGAAAGGAGCCGAGGGTGGTACCAAGGCTCCGAGTGGGAATGCAGTGTCCAATACTTGACCGCCCTAGATATTCGTTCGTTCGTGTGGCTAATAGTTTGGAATTCATTTCGACCGTGGGACACTTCCGCATGATCTTTGAATTGGATTTTAATTTTGGCTTATCGTGAGCCACGATGTCTCGACCACAACCGACCGACCAGAAAAACCTAAAACGTCCTAGAGGACTCCTTGCATCTCGGAAATCAGCGAAGACGTCTGCTGAACCTGGACCCCAGTCCAAAAAGCCCCGCACGGAAGAGTCGCAGGAATTAGATCAAGATGCGCTCAATTCGCAGGATTGGAGTGATTTGAAGGAATTATATGAGAACGTCTTAGATGCTTTTTATGGTGAGCGAGGTCGTTCTACATTTCAGAGTCTTTTCATTAATTTGATTGGTGGTCACTTTGATTCATAGGTCCTGATCCGACTTCCGCCCTCCCGCTCATGCGCGGCGTGTTACACGAATGCGCGAGATTAGTGACCGTGCACACTGACCCGACCATTATATACTCGCCTATTGATCAAGTAGACCAATCAACCTCCTCTGAGCCGGCGGTACGTCTACCCTCGCCCGATTCCTTGACCACTTGACCAAGCGACTTGCCATTAGTCCGCATTTTACACAATTTACGCCTCCGCATGGGTTCTCATGTCTACCATTGCACGACTGGACGAGTCACTCATGACTGCAGAAGAACCAACAGAACCACTAGCATACGTCTTATCCGCGCTATCAGCTTGTGAACAAGGACAAAAGACGTTAGACGCCCGAGGCCAAGCGAAGACCTGGGACGTAAGTCCATCCGATTTGATCCCATCGAATTGACCATTAATTCTACAAAATACTTCCGCTTCTATAGCTCGAATTTGTATGGGGAAGGGCCTTAATTGATGCCGCCCAATCCCTCCTCGACTCGGAAGAAAATAATACCCCCGCTCAATCTTCTTACGACTCCCAAACCGGGACAAAATCTAGTCAAATTGCTCTGACCGGCCCAAATGCCTCCGTGGCGTTCGAGAAGTCCGTTGAGCGCCTCCTATTCGCTATCAACAAGTATCCTCGGGAGAGCTTGAGGGGAGAGGACGAAGACGAGAAGAAATCCCGAGACGACCGATTCGCACGAACGTTCCTCGACGCAGCCCGAGCAGCACTTTCCGTAGCCGAAGAACTTCAATCCGAAAACGAGGACGAGAGCTCAGGAGACGACAACGACGATACGGGTTTACAGCATTTACACCGCACCCGCGAATTATTTGTTCTCCTCGCCGCCCTAGACTCTGTTCCGCCTGACGTACGGGTACAAGTTACTTTCGGAGAGGCTCGAGCTGGGTTGGCTATTGGTTCTGCCGCGGCTGAAGGGCTTGAAGATGGAGGCGATGAGGACGAACAGACAAACTCGGGCAGACTGTCGAGAGATGACGCTATAGAGATACTGAGGGATTGTAAGTCGAAATCCCGTTCTCATTTGACAATTCTAAACTTGAGATTTATAGCTGTCGAGAAATTCGAAGAGGTACGAAAATTGAACCAGTCCCTCGACAATGAGAAGGACAAAGTGGATGAGGAAGAAATAAAACCGTTGGTGAGCAACTCATATTAGGTACACTCCGGATCAGTATTTAATATATTTGTGGTGATTTACCAGCTCCAAGAAGCGCTAGTTACACTGGCAACTCTTTTGCCCGAGGGTTCCGAGCAGGATTCAATGTATGCGCGATATACAGCAGAGGGCGGCGTATTGGACGATGAAGGGGAAGAGGACGCAGACGGATCGGAAGAGGACGATTCAGGGGACGAACAGTAGGAATAGTTTGACCGGTTTCGTGGCCCTTTAATTAGAATCAACCCGCCTGGGAATGTAAGCCAGTTTGGGGATAAAATGTCTGTGTCACGTGATGATGTTTCTCTATCTGTCCACTCCTTGTCCCCCACTCACGTCTCACGCTTACCCTAAAATTTTACTTATTGCTCGCATGCTCTTACCCCCCCCCCATTCCATATCAAACCGTCGAAATTATACGAAATGTAATTTAAAGATATGTCACGTGTCACCAAGTTGTATGCGTGTGTGGCATAGGACAGAACCTTCACTCAACGATATCGTATCACTACAATGTTTTTAAGTCTCGTTGGGGTTGGTAGCTTTTCTCCGACCTACGCAGTTACGTCTATTGGTTCATTTCTTGCAAATATTATACATTAGTCTCGCCCTCATCATCTTGGCACTTGATGCTCGGGCTGATCCTCCGTCTCTCCGCTTCTTGCTCCGACACGCTCGCTCTGTGGCTGGCATTGTTTGCCTTAACTTCTTACAAGCCCCGCAACATGCGTAACCTTGTCTCTCGCTCCTGATCGACACCACCGCCGCACGATACAAAAGATGCTATAAACAGGTTCTATTCGGGTCGCAATATATGATCCTCATGACATTTCGGCTTCTCATTAACCTTATCCCCTAATCATACTTGAAATCTACGGGGCAAGACAAGCCAGCGTATTACCAACGGCGACTTAAGCCCGGTCCCTTATCAAATACCCATGATCGCTTATGCAAATCGAGTGTTTTGTTCCTTGAGGCAGCTGGTACAATCCAATCTAATCTCTTGGATATCCGACCCGCACCCAGCTTCTCCAACTGCATCAAGATTAGCTAATTACCACCGTGTCCGACTCGTGCTGAGCCTGTCACATTAAGATGCCGAGCAATTTCTTGGGCATACGGAACTGACGTATTTCATCTGATACAACTATAAAGATATCCTCCTCGCTCTCTAACTTATTGAAGCACCCACTCCTCCAAAGATGCCCATACTTCTAGCTGACCGCTATGTCCTGGCTCCAGCAGCAGTAGCGGGCGTTCTTCTCGCATACAAGATATGGAGTACACGATCCTCGGCAAAGATAGTACTGCCTCCGAGTCCGAAATCCTATCCTTTAATAGGAAACTTACTTTCTATGCCGACGGAATCCGAACATCGTGTCTACACCGAAATGGGCAAAGAGCTTGGAAGTGGGTACGATTCATCTAAACCTGTAATAATATCTAACTACTACGTTACTTTGAAGGCGATATCTTCTCTTTGTCCATGTTTGGGACAACGATTGTCGTTTTGAACAACGCACAAGACGCGATCAATCTGTTTGAGAAGCGTTCAGCAATATACTCAGACCGAGCTTGTCCTCCGATGATCAATGAGCCATCTCTGTAGGTGCATTTTTCTCCGGATACGCTATTTCTTTCAATTTCAGACTGAAGCTGGCATATAGGATTGACTGGGGAACTGCAGCTAGCCTCATAGGGTATAACGAGCGCTGGAGGACATACCGGCGTCTCATGAACACCTGGCTCCACAAAAAAGCGGCAGAAGGATTTCGGCAGTCGCAAACAGATGAGGCGCGGTCTTTGCTGAAACGCTTGTTGGAGAAGCACGAGCATCTTGATTCGTCTCAAGATTTGGAGATTGAGTTGTATTGGTTAGTATTTTGAATTTATTTCTACGCAGCTATGTGTTATTGAATTGCATCTAGGACGGTTGCTTCCACGGTCCTGCGTTCCGTTTACGGTTATCAGCTCAAGGATCTCCAGGACCCGTTTCTAGCGCAAGCAAGAGATATCACAGATATCTTAAACAAGGCATTCTTTCCGTCCAGTTCGTGTCTCATTATATGCCAGCCTGTCCCATCTAACGGAGCTGAAAGATTTTCTGGTTAACGCCCTGCCCGCGTTAATGTACGTTCCGGAATGGTTCCCCGGAGCAGGATGGAAGAGAAAGGCACGTGCATGGAGGAAGCAAAAAGAAGAAGTGATAGGGGGTAGTTATAATTGGACTATGAACCGCATGGTGAGTCTAAAATTCCCCTGATGCTCTATGGTAAGGCCTGCTGATATCCTCTAGGCCGAAGGGACTGGCGACCAAACTATCATTGCTGCGATGATTAACCAAGCCTCGAACCTTGGGTTAGAACAAGATATCACAGATGATTACGTTCAAAACATCGCATTCACACTCTGGGCGGGTGAGTTTGCATTGTCTTTCTGGAGCGCCCCCAACGACTGATAGAGTTTCCGCTAGGCGGCACGGACACGGTAAGAAACTTTGAGCATCACCAGCCACGTCAACTGAGCAATACATGTCTCCACAGACAATTAGTACTATGATGGGGTTCTTCTTAGCAATCCTATTGCATCCAGAGGTGAAGATTAAAGCGCAAAAGGAAATCGATGAAGTGGTTGGCCAAGACCGACTTCCAGACCTGGGAGACCAGCCACAGCTTCCTTACATTACGAGGGTTGTGCAAGAAACACTTCGATGGTTTCCAGCGACCACACTCGGTGAGGAACAATTATCCTTGGCTTGTTAACACTACGTAATAAACTGTTATTAGCTGTGCCTCATGTATGCTTTGAGGATGACACATACAAGGGGTATGATATCCCTAAGGGCGCTGTTGTGTGAGTGAAGTTTCGCCATCCGTTGGTACCCGACTAACGTTCGGTGGAATAGATTTGGTAACGTCTGGTATACAAATTATACAAGTAGCATGGTGTTACCGTTCTCTGATTGAAATTATTTAGGGCAATGACTAGAGACGAGAGCGTATACAAGAGCCCAGAAAACTTTGACCCAGACAGATTCCTTGACCCAGCCGTACCTCCTTCACCAGTATTTGGGTGGGGTCGTCGGTGAGTGGTATCTCGCAATTACCCCAGAACACACGTCACAAAACCTCTGACATCAAGATTGTTCTAGGAAGTGCCCTGGTCTGCATTTCGCAGAAGCATCGTTATTTATTACGTTTGCGTCGCTCTTGGCTACCTTCGACATCGGTCTTGCACAAGACAATAATGGAAATGATATTGTTCCTTCTCGTAAGGTGCTAACTGGAATTGTTACGTGAGGTTGTCCAACATATGTTGTAGTTTTGTCATTGTTAATCTCTTTTCTGCGCATATAGGCATCCAGAACCTTTCAAATTCAAACTCACGTCACGATCAGCCAGGCACGCGGAGCTCATTCAGGTTGTGGCTTGAACCAGACTTGACCGCGTTGTCTAGAACCTGTAATTATCGATAAAATGAATGGCCATTTAGGTCGCACACCGTAGCAAGCTGAGCAAAACGCATACCAAGCAATCATTGCGTGACCATGAATTTCAACCCTAAACTTAGCGTCACTAGCACTCTCTCAAAAAGGTCGCGCCGCTTTCGTGTTGCCAGTGTCTAGATAAAGAAGAGAAGAGTTTCTTTCTTTAGTAGCATATAATTAGCCAGCGTTCAATGGGCATGCCGCTATCATTGCCGAGAAATGCATATTCGACGCCACGGACTAATGTTGTACGCGAGGTAGCGGTGCATGCGGTAAGAAGGAACGTGGGCGCTAGCTTATGGCCACTTGGGGATTTCGGAGGGCAGAGCGGTGCGGTTACCACTTAGCCAAGTTGCGGGGGCCGGTAAGCTCGTTCTGGAGTTGCATCTCGCCGGGCTGGCAACTAATTCAGTTCACCATGGTGAAGTAGAATGTTCCCTGTACAATGGCCCACGAGGTATAAAGGGCGTGCTATCTGAGCTGTTATGGACCATCTCCCGACCTATCACCCCTCTCACTTACTCCCTCGATCGACACAGCTTGTACTCATGCGGTGCATAGCTTTTACCTTTATTCTGTCGTCTTGCCTACAGATAGTCGCTGCCCAGACGATCTACGATGTCGTAAGTGTATTTCTTGGGTTTCCGTTATTTCAAATTAATAGGATTATCGCTTAGTGGCAAACGACTTGGGACAAGTCGAAGCTCCTAACGCGCAGCACTGATCCGAACGTTAACTTCGTCGCGAAGGGAGCCATCGGCGACGCTGACATTGTTGTTACCGATAGTACTGTCTATCAACAGATGGATGGCTTCGGCGCTACGTTAAGTAAGTTCGCCAGGGTCGTCGAGGTAACCGGCTGTCGATCTGATCGAAGCTTCAATAACTTGCTTGACTAGCGGATTCCTCGGCGCTAGTGTTGAACAACCTCAAAACACAGAATTCTGACAATTATTGGGCATTACTGAACCAATTGTTTGATGGTTCGTCAAACTTCATTTTACGCTAATGTTCTTGAAGTTGATGACGACCGCCTAGTTACCGATGGGGCGGCGACTGCGGGACTTTCGGTACTACGCCTTAACCTTGGGGCATCCGATTTCTCCGCTAGGGGTACGCTCCTGCCCACATTACCGATCTTCATGTCTTGACGTATGAAACAAAATATAGCATATAGTTACGACGATGTCTCCGGAGACACTTCGTTGACTTCGTTTTCTCTGGATAACGCACCTTCATATCTGTGGTCGTTGTTGACGGACATTTATTCGATTAACTCGGGAATAAAGCTTTATGTGCTCCCATGGTCACCAGTAAGCAATTCCAACTTGAAGAAACTTCCGAGGCCGAGCTTAAATCGAATTGATATAGCCTGCATGGATGAAATCGCCTACATCGATGAACGGTGGCACACTCCAAACACAATATAACGGTGTCTGTGCGTAATCAATTTCATCTCTTCTGGGAGCGAGTCCTCAATATGAATAAAGTCGCGCAGTACTTGTTGAAGACCGTACAGCAGCTGAAAGCTAAAGGTTTTACCGTATATGCTATCAATCCTCAGGTGTGTTCCGTATGGCTTCGAGTTATTAAATACACTGATTTTAGTCGTATGGGTAGAACGAGCCCGAGAACCCCAATACGACGTACCCTAGTACTTCAATGCCTTTCACACAGGAGGCATCGATCGGACAGGCATTGCGGCCTTTGCTCGATAACAATGGATTCTCATCGGTGAAGATTGTTGGGTGAGTATTTTGTATCTGGGTTCACATAATGCCCTTCTAATATTATCAATGGTAGGTTCGAGCACAACTGGGAGCATGCTGGAAACTATCCCGTTTCTTTGGTATGTCCCTTAATTACTTGTCTTTATTGTTTACTGATATTCTTTAGATGCAAACTGCTGCGAGCTCATTCGCTGGTGTCTCCTTCCATTGCTATGGTACGATACTCTCAACGGGTTTATCTAACTGATGACAGCTCCTAATATTCATACTCAGAGGGAAGCGTCTCTGATCAAGATATATTTCACACTGCGTATCCCGACAAGGAGATCTATTTCACGGAGTGCACCGGTTCCTTTGGCACAGATTGGTGGGCGGACGTTAAATGGAACATGGATAACATGTGTGTCTACATTTACCTATTATACTTACCTGGCCTTTAATATGCCTACCTTAGTGTTATCGGTGCACCAGAACACTGGGCTCGTACCGGGCTTATGTGGAACTTGGCTAGTGATGCTGGAGGTGGACCGAAGTTTCCAGGAACTAACAGCTGTAGCTCTGCGGCATGCCGTGCCGTGGTGACCATCAACTCAGATGGATCATATATCTTGAATCAAGAATGTATGTCTCTGCGGTTTTGCTCGTGACCTTGTTCCTACTTATTTTTCCTTGAATAGATTATTCGCTTGCTCAAGCGTCCCGCGCAATCTTACCGAAGGATCAGGGCGGGCCTTTTGGTCAACGTATCGGTGTGACCGTCGGTGGATCACAGTCATGGGCACTCCGCGTTAGCGCATACGTGACCAAGCGTAATAGCAGCACCGACTATAGTCGTTATAGTATTGTTGTCTTGAATTGGAATGACAGCGCAAGCACAACTTGGAATCCGCAAGCGGTCAAGGCCACCATTGAGTTCAGAGGGGTCCAGGTACGCATGCTTCATTGTAGGCATCACCACTTGTTAACCGGAGCCTGGATAAAGGCTACATATACGTTCCCAGTTGGAGTAACAACCTTGTGGTGGTTTGCCACTGCGTGAAATGGCACAGTGGGCTCAATTGTTTGAATAATCGGGTCTTTTCATTTTTGCTATATCTTTCATCTGGGGTGTTGTTATATGTTGGATGTATGTGAATAGTGTTGCATGTTAGCACTTTACATGGTGCAACCATAGATTTCAGGAATTTTATTAAATACCAAAACTGGACGTAGGGCGAATCCAAAGGGACCACGTGAATAGGGTTCAACAGAAGCGGGTATCATATCTATGAATTCGGGTCGCGTCGCGCTGTTTCGCTAAGTGTGTGGATGTGTTATTCACTGTTTGCCCTCAAGCCACGTGATCTAGTGTTTGCAAGATGTCTATTTCCATGTGTTGAGGCACTTGTTAGACGGCAAGTAAATACAGTGAATGAGTTTCTGGTAGTCATTGTGAAGGAGTAGGTCAACCAAAGTGCGCACAATGATGACTAACAAATTAGATGAATCTTGTGTGAGGGAGTTAGGTCGTGGGGAGATGGGCGCAAATAAGAGTGGTGGGATGAACGCTCGAAGCTCGATCTATGGTGCGTGCACGGAAAGTTTAGGCGCAGCTTGACGAGATAAATAATCCTAGGTGAACCTAGTCAGTGTTTAGGTCAACAAACAGTCTCTAGGACCTACTCGTATCCATTGCTCCCTCTGTTCCGGAATATGGTCGAATATAGTATAACGCTTGTCGTGCTTTAACAGATAACACTGTCAAGACCACAACCACCGAGCATCCAAAACGAATACTTACCTTCAGGACTTTTTCCATCTCGCCAACATCGACGTTCTTCGCCAGCGCCTTCATATCGACTTTTCCTCCGCCACCCTCGCCTTCATCATTTTCTTCCTCCTCTTCTTCGACCGGTACACCACCTCCAACACCCTCTCCACCCATTTTCGCCAATCTTCCCCAAAATTCGACGAAAGAGTTCTCGCCCAGAAGGGCGTCAAACGCGACCCTAGCGTCAGCCGCGTGTGTCCTTTGCCATCGAGTATACTCGTCCGCGAGTCCTGGATCGATAGACTTCCTACGTCGAGGAGCCTCTTCACCGTCTTCTGCGTCCTCCTTGTCGTCATCTCCGCGTTTATCATCATCCTCTCGAGAAAAACCCAGTTTTACAGCTGGTAAGGATCGCCGAACGGATTCGGGGAGTTCTTCGGCAGGCATGTTAAGACTAGGAGCGTGAGCCTCGAACAAGGCATGAAGCTGTGAGATGTAACGAGAGCGAATATGGTTGATGTGATTCGAGAACAGAGCGCGCTGGGCTCCTCCAGGAAGAATTTGTGCCGCATGCTTGAAACGTGGATCGGACTCAAGGATGGAAAGTGCGGCATTCCACGAAATCTAAACACAGCGAAATGGTTAAAGTAGGGTATTCAAAGCAGATTTATTGACTCACCAGTGGGTCTCGAATCGCATCGGTTAGAACCGTGCCAAATTCCCGCTCAGCTTCTTCCTTGCCTAGCGTGCGTCGCGATCGTCCAATATCCTCCTCAACCTTACTCTGCGCTCCGCGAACTTGAGCTTCCCGCTCCTTGAGCGCACGTTCCCGACGAGCGGACTTGCTTTCCTTCTCATTTTTGTTCTCCGGCGTAGGCTCAGCCTCGGATGCAGGAGGTGTGGCCTGAAATTTTTGTTGGAGAGTACATTTGAATTTGTTGAACAATTCCTCGCGGCGAGTTGCTGATCCTACAGCATCGTACCGAGAGTCCTGGGCAATACCACGCTTGACCTATTGCGTCTCGATAAGTATGTGAACGTCATTGGAGGAACAATACGTACGCACATCCTTCCAATCTGAACTACTTGTGATCTCGCCGACCGTTTTCAACAATTCAACGAAGCCGTCTTCCGCCTTTTTCGCCTCCTTTCGTTTAACTAATCATGTCATCAGCAACAGCTTAACTCGAGTTATCCTGGGACCCAACTTACCTTCTCCAAGTTCGACCAACCATGCTCGAAACTTTTTCTCTCTCTCCTTATCGTCACGTCCATAACCATAAAATCGTCGATCTTTTCGCCATTTGCGCCGGAAATCATCCCAGGTCGTGCGTGTTGATTTGACCTCGGCTTGGAGTAGAGTCTCATAAGCGGATTCAGGAGTCGTGGTCGCCTCTTTCGTTTTATTTTTTCGGAGACTGCGTGCACGTTCCTACGATAGATGTCTTATTATGAATAAAAGTGTCGCAATATAGATGTTACTTACCTTGCACCAATCATCAAAGATAGATTTGCGTTCGTTAGGGGGGATGAGAACGTAACGTGCGTCGTTAACTAGCTGGGGTAACGCTGAGTCGTATGGTAGAAGAGGATTTGGAGATACTTCGTTTAGAAGCGTCTGGAGATCGGGAGTCAGTTGAGGAAAATCATAAACACCATCCAACTCACGGTGAAAAGTGCCTTAGCCTCTTCGGGGTTCAATTTAACCTGATCCGGGACCGCAAATACAGGTGGAATCGAGACCCCGCCTTCTTTCGAAGACTCTTTCTCTCGCTCCTCGGCTTTCCTCTTCTCCTCGTTCGCCATCTCTTCCGCGACCTCTCGCTGCCACTCTTCGTCTTCGTCTTCGTCTTCTTCGTCCTCGTCATCGACGCGTGGCTTTTTGGACACGTTCTCCTTCGCCTCTTCTGCCTTCCTCTTCCCCCCCGCCGCCTCGACCTCCTTTTTCACACGTTCAATCTCCGCCCGCTCCCTCTCTTCTCTCTCCCGCTCCTCTTGCGCTGCCTTCTCGCGCGCCTCCCTATCCCGCTCCTCCGCCTTCAACCTTTCCTCCTCCCTCTCAAGCTCCGCCACAGCATCCGCAATCTCCTCGGGACAGACCCACACACTCTCCTTGCGCCCAGTATGAGTGAAGAAAACGTTGTCAAGGGTCGTAACAACACGAATCCATTCGGTTCCTGGGATAGGTGTTTTCGTCCGTGGTTTTTCTTTCTTGGACTTTTTGGATTTTTTCTCGGTGCTGGGGTCGGAGGCAGGCGTGGCATCGGGGATGGTAGGAGGCGCAAGTGGGGCATTGAATTGACCGGGTATGATCCCTGGGGGGAATGGTGGAGGCGGCCCCGGCAGAGGGCCACCCATATGAATCACAGGCAGAGGTCGTGTGTAGGTAGATTGTTTGGTTGATGTGTTATAGTAGTACGTATGGCCGGCCGGTGCTAACCAAGTTGACAATTATATTTTAAGTTCCTTCTCAACACTCCCTAGGATGACCTAACTCACCTTTATGTTCTGTCCACCCAGGAGGAAGGGGAGGAGGGGCGAAAACCGCGCCTGGTGGGGGTGGAAGTGCCGACATCCTAATACAATCTTAAACAAAACGTTATTCTACAATGTTTATTACGGGCTAGATAAACTGCCTTGCCTGGACTAATCTGAATAAAGTTATGGGATATCTGACTGTGGCGGTCCGTGTGAGGTTGCAAGTTTGTAACGCCACGTTACAAAATACCATGAGGTCACTTCCACGTGACTTAGGTCCAGAGCACAAACATTGCGCGCCCATCATCCCTAAAGAGGAGGCAAACTTCAAATAACACATGGAATCCCAGATATGTAGAATTCACAAGTTCCATATAACGGTTCAGTTCTCTTGTTACACATTCATAGTAAATACATTCATTTCAGCTATCGAAGCATCACCACACAAACACCAAGATGAGAATTGAGAAGGTTTTCACACACACACACAGATAATACATTGGGTTTCACTCTTTGAATCCTAGAAAAGAATTCGTTCATTGGTTCAGTTGGGAATTTTTGTGTTTCATTAGCTATTGTGAGCAGTTGAGTGTAAACGTTTGAGTTAAAATTAAGGAAAAAAGGCGTAACTTGTTGTTTTGGCCTTGGGGCCCAGTCGGGTTATTGTCCGCCTGCCCTGTCGGTTGATTACCAGTGCTGATGCTAAATGATTCTTTAACTTGGGGCGATTCGGGGTTTACAAAACCAAACATACCCATTCGCTTGACCGCCGGTCTCTTGGACTTCATCCTCCTGAGGCTCGGGTTCGAAGGACATCCCTTCGAATCCGTGCAAAGTATTCAGCAAAGATTGACGTTCAGCCATTGTACAAGTTGTGCGAGTTTTAGACGTTTTAGTAAAAGGCGCGTGTCAGTTGAGTAACCTGTCGCTGGCTGGCGGTATATGGATTCTCCCGAAGCCTTTTGTATGCTCCGCCATTCGTAGTGCGCACGAATACCGCCGCGAAATGCTCCTAACATACGCTACTTCACCCGACCTTGCGCCTTGTGGGGTAACTAGTCCAGGCCTCCGCGCCCGACAAAGTTTCAGCACCCTTGTGGCGCCTTGCGTCAGTGCTCGTGGTGCACTGCCCGCCGAAAATGAGGGATCGTCCGGAGCTGAAATCGAGCCCATCGTGGTCGTGCGAGGGGCCATATGGGTATGATCTTCCGATTTCAGGGATCATCTCCAGCCTAAATTAGTTACAACCGTTGATGTCATTCTTTCCCCAACGTTCCCAATCGAACAATCATGCAATCAATAGTATAATCAGTGATCAACTGAGGTGGCGTCGATAGCAGCCGGCAACTACAGCAGGCCGGCTGGGCGAACGCCAACACAGCCTATTACGAAGTGCCCGAACAAAATCAATTGTCGAATCAGATTGCTTGACAAGTGCTCTCCGAAAGTCGCCGTTCCATTGAGTTCCCCTCCCGCCGGAGATCAAACTGACAAGGATGTCGTACATGCTGTGCTCCGTTGGAGCGTGGCGCATCCGGCTGGTGGGCCGCCCCGAACCTCAAGGGACGCAGATCTTACTATGGCAACCTATACTCCCGGAGTGGATGGTTTCAGAATTTGGGCACACGTGCCCATGGTGAAAGGCGAGAGCCTCCTCCGATACTTTCGTTGGTGGTGGACAAGAGAGCAGCTCCGTTCGAGGGTTCACACAATACATCTGGACTCATCCCAGTATCGGAAATGTTTCTCGATCCCATTGCAGTCGGCCCGGCTGCAAGCGCAAGACCTTGTATCAGGAATACCTTATAGGACTGCCAGTCAAGCCTGGAATGGGATAAATTAGATAGATACATCAAATAGTGTTCGTATAGGGCAGTAGTCTCGGTGGCGTCAATCTCATTATCTTGAACCCACCTTCTAAAGAAGAAACAGGATGATCTCGTCAAATGCTGACAACGGACTCTACGAGGGGTGCCTTGGAGGTATCCTTCTTGACCGCCTATTTTGAACCTCTAACTGACGGAGATAATAATTGCGTGAATGTATGTAGTTGTCGCAAGATTGCCATATTCAATATGAAGTGGAAGGCAGAAAGGCTATCTAGCGGTCTTCCCCCAAGGACTGATTTGTTCATGCCTATCTCAGCGTTTAGCCTCGATTTTATTCTATGGGGATTGAGAAAGGCGAAGTGACACGACCGATCCTAAGCGAGAGAACCCCACAAACGTCGATCAGAAACCATCGGCCGCTGTCAGAGGTGGCGGCCGATGTCAGAAGTGTGATCGACCAATCAGATCGCTCGGCACAGTCCGAGCCGATGCCGTCCGAGATAAGCGCTGGGCGGAGCCGGTCGATCATCGTGCCCGTCATGCAATGCGGCGCCCCTGGAGTCTGATGGGGTATTCGCGAGGTGTGTTTTAGGTTCGATGGCTAAAAGACCTTGGACATCGTATGATATCTCGTGTGTTTCAGCTCTCCGTTCGATGGCCTATAGGTGCAAGTCTGAAGACTGATTGGTTGCTCATGGCAATGGCTTGACATGCTCCAACTCCCATTGGGAACCCGCTTAAATTTGCTCAGGGACATAGAGCTAGTATGCGGAGATGGCAGGATCGACCATCCGCCAGAGTTTCGGGGCGGATGCGAGGTTGATTGACATGGTTCTGATGGAAATCACTACAAACGAAGATTGTCTCTCGGGCTCTGATGGTACAAGAACTTGGAATGCAATCAAGAGGCAGCGAATTTCACGCAATTAAGGAACAAAGAGGGAGTCTGGTACTACACATTTTCAACGCATAATCACCGGAGTTACACGTCGCTCAAGATAAGTTGCCGGTGTACCTCAGAGCGTGGGGTGAATACACATGTGAAAGGTTTAGGATGGCTGATCGAGTAAATTAGATAACGGTTCGAGAAGCAGGTCGGTGGGAGGGGGCACTCACTACACAACTGAATTGGCGACGCCCTCAGTTGACGGTGTGATTTCATTGCCGTTAGCATCTTTCGCCTTGTTAACGTTGTAAGCGGCCAGTATCGAGACGATCGCGATAAATATCGACGCTTCGGCGTAGTGTATACCGGGACACAGGCTAAGAGCGAAATATTAGCTAACATATTTAAGTCGCATATATCGTGCATACCGTCTACCAAAACCAAAAGCAGGGACGGGAGGCACTTGCGGGTCGAGGAACCTGGCAGGGTTGAAACGCTCTGGATCTGAGTAGACCGTTTCGTCACGAGACATAGCCCTAGGGACATTGGTGTGAGCTTGAGTGGCTGAACGGTGACTATGCGACATACCAAACATTTCCGATACTGAAGTTCGGAGGGTCCATAGATTAGATGAAATATCTATACTTGGATGACTGAACTTACACAATCGCGCCTTTGGGTATGTGATAACCCCGGTAGCTGTCGTCCTGGAAGCACGTGTGAGGTACAGCTGCCAAGGCTTTAGTCTGTGTTTGGAACGGTATCTCGTCGAAGCATACCTAAGGGTGTGACCGGCTGCCATCGCATCACTTCATGAATGAGGTTGTTGACATAAGGAAGCTGCTCTTGGTCGTTGAAAGTCGGCAAACGCTTGTTGCCAACGACACGGTCAATCTCTTCTTGAGCCTTTGCTTGCGTCTCAGGGAAAAGGAGCATTGCCAGTATGAAAGTCTTGAGAGAAGATACAGTCTAGAATAGTATAAGCAGTACGTCCTACTATTAGCGAGGCAATTTGCGTACCGTATCGGATCCAGCTATCGTACCCCAGACAATAGATATACTTAGTTTTGAAACAAATATCACGTAACCGATATTACTTACCACCAAACAATGCGATAGCGATGTGCTTGACGTAATCTTCCAGTTCTTCGCCTTCGACCCCGGATTTGGAAGGATTATCCAGAAGGGCCCGAACAATAGACGGCTCGTCGGTCCCATTGGCCTATTTATAGCCACAAATTCACTTAGTTAGAGGCGCCTATTACGCTCACTTGGCTAATACTCACAATCTGCGATTTAGTCCATTCAAACGTCCCATTCATGATACCATTCTTCTGATCGCGAAAGCCTTTGGCCGTCTTTTTCCAGTTCGTCCACGGGAACCAATTCGGAACGTACGAAAGGATAGGAAACACGTTAACAAGGAAGTCTATAACCGCCCATGTCAATAGAAGTCTGAGTAATCTGGTAGCGTTGTGCTCACTGGTTGACATCGCGGCTTGGGCTAAGTTATCGATAGCTTGTTTGGCTCCAGTAACGAATGGGTCGTTGAGAGTATCCAAATGGTATCCGTAAACCGAACGTAAAAGGGTCGATGCAATGGTTCTATGATAAGGGCGCTAGTATCGCAAGCAATATGAAAACTAGACGATAGAAGCTTACCTGTAGAGCTCATCTTCTATTGCATCGGTCGAAGTCAATAGGCGGACTAGAAGCATTCGGACTTGCTGTTCCTGAGATCGGTGAAAGGATTGGGTGGCACCCTTTTGAAGCCAAGTATGCATCATCCGACGATGTTCCTTCCAGCGATTTCCGTATGGCAAAAGCGCGACGTAGTTACTCCAATCCATCCTATTAAGGCCTTGTTGGTAAGATTCATTATAAAAAACATTTGACACGTACAGATCATCATCAAGGATCATTGGAGGGCAAGTGCGGTCGGAGTAAATCGACGAGCGTTTTTCGAGAAGATCCATGGCCGCTCGAGCGGAATTCAGAACCACGATAGTGTTTCCGAGCATAGTGAGAGAAATAACATCGCCTTGTAATAGGTGGTTAGAAAAGCGGCCGACCCGCGATGACGTAAAACACTCACTTTTGATATCCCTGCCTTGTTTGTCAAATGCTATGTGCTCGGCAGCGAGGGGCATAGAAAATAGCTGTTCGACAAACGGATAGGACGGCGGACCGGGTGGAAGAGGGAGCTTCCCCTTCGCGCCTTTCCCGTATCGCCTGCGAATTAAGAGCAACGAGGCAAATAATCCCACCACGAGCGCTGTGCTTGAAGTGGCGTGCATAATGAGAGATGGGAGGGAGCAGAGAAAATTATCGTAGAGCTCGTGAAGCGCTCGTCTATATAAATACTATCACGGTTTCAGCTTGACACTAGTGTCCGAGGAACACGGAGTTAAGGCGTGTCTTGATGGCGGAACAATGGCTACCATTTCAGGTGATAACGGCGAAAAAGGAACAATAGGCTATTTTATTGGTCACACATGACGCCCATAATAGTCACGGCAATCGCCGTATCAAGCGCGAAGTAAATTAAATTCTTTCCTCGCCCAGCCGGCGAGTGGGGTGTTTCTGAAGGGTTGAAGCTACTGTAGACGGGCTCATATATATAAGGAGGAAGATCAGCCTGAAACGTAACTCAAGACCAGCAGTAAACGCATGAAACCTAAGGGAACATATCGTTTCTGTTAATTACGTCAAGGTCGCTTGCCACCGTATGTAGTCATGGGTTTTACGCGATGAAGCTGACTCGATCAGTTCTCGCCAAAAACGGTTCGGTGTGAAGAAGATTCGAAAATGTCATTTCGCCCAATCCAGCGATGTTCCGGCGGTTTGGACAACGATCGCAGCGAGAGATCGAACTCAGTAACGTCATCCTAGCTGCTACTCCTCATTGTGCTGTCGGTGGCCATGATCTGGAAGCCGCGATACCGTGCCGAAGCATGTTAGACAAAAGATTCGTGAGGTGCTTGGTCATAGAATGGCAGGTCTAGAGCGAAAGGCTGATAACGCTCGCAATCAACAGAACGGCCCGAGGTTCCTATAGCCCCGTCTAGGGTTAGTGGGCCAGGCCGCAGCAAACACCACGATGTAGAAATGAGGGAGAGTTCTGCAAGAGTTTAAACTAGAAACCGACAAGTAATTTGGTTTTAGTCATATTATTTTGTAGTCCGGTTTGAGCGTTGACTACCCCAGGAATGACGGATGCACGATACCGATTCTCGGCGCACGACCGGCGAATCTCGTTCACTTTACCCCTTACCAGCAAAGGGAGAATACTTAACGTTGCTTGAATATAAACAGGCGCCCGACCAAGGATTCACACGTAAATTGTGGGCTCGGGCAAAACACTATGAGTGGCACGGACTCCGCATCAGAATTACTCTCGACGGAACCATAGCCACCCACACCGTGGACAGTCAGTCTGCTGAGACTCAGTGCCTCAAATTTGCATAAAAATGGCCGTCTGAAGCACACTTCAGTTGCATATATGCTTGAACAGCTTAGAATCCGCGAAGGGCTAGTAAATCCGCTGAAATTCAGTGTATACCAGAAGCTCCACTAGAAGCTAGAATATAAATGTAAGAAGTGTCAGTGATTATGACGCTGGATACGTCTGAAATCAGTGCCGACGACTAGAACGCTGAAATTCAGCCGCGGTGCTTCGCACAGTGGCAGCCTCCTTCGGCTGCTAAAATTATCAGTCGTTTGTATTATTGTCTGCATTCGGATACATAACGACGCCCCAATTAATTTGAGTGGCCTGAGGTTTTACCCCTAAACGATATAAGGTTTAATGTAACTTGAACAAGCAAAGTTAAGGGGCGGCATATACCCGGGTGAGCTGACTTATAACTCCAGATACCTTTGATTTATATGGGTGGCCGTATTTTTGGCAGAAACAAAAGAGTTATTTCAGGCATAGCTCAGATTGGTTCAGATCCGGAAAACGCGTGTACAAAAAATAAGGATCAAATAATCCTTCAGAAAGTACAAGTTCAATGGTTGGAAGCCGAGGTAGTATTTCCTCTGAATGAGACGACTTGTGAGTTGTGGGTTTTGGAACAGCATATGCTGGACTCAACTGGTTGGTTTCATTGCTATTGTTGGGAGCAGGTTGAGGGGGCGGGGGCAGGTTTTCGGCTGCGGGTATCTGCGCCGGCCTTTGAATCACGAGTTGAGTCAAAGACCACGAGGTAACCAAGCTATTAACGTACATCTGTGGTTCAGCTGAATCAAACTCCATCCCTTGGAGCCCGTACAGGCTGCGAGAGATCCCATTGCGTGACATAGAAAGAAAAGTGTGGTAGGAACGAGATATGAGAACGAGTTGAGTTAATGCCCTTGTCACCTTAGATAGTTCAATTTATATACAAGCTGAAAGCACTCAAAAGGTACGAGGCCCTGGCAAGTGGAGCATATGCTGTTAGTTTCAACGCTGACAGTTGGACCCGACGTTTGTGAGTATCTTCGCTCGCTAAACTTGAGCGCTCAATCAAGCCACACTCACGTCCCCTGCAGGCGCGCACAAAAATGTGCGTCGGGACCGTCTGCACACGGAGAGATCGAATGAGGTTTTCTTGAAACCATTCTGAAGGTACTGCAGATTGACGCGCTAATCGCGCCGGTAATTGGAAATAATGATCAATGATCGATCGTTCTATAAAGGTAAGATCGACAAGAGTTCTATCGTTATTGACTATATGGGTCCTAATGAGGATTTGCAGAACGGAAGCTTTCTGATGAAGTATGTAAAGATCACTAAGGAAAAAACATCTCGAAGCCGGCATCGAACTCCCGATGTCATCTATTGGATTAGGTACCTTGATTCGGCGGCAAGGCGGTGTTGGACACCTCCACCATGACGATCCTAACAGATTTCTATCATTACTAAACAACACTTATCTTTGACATGGCCGACCAAGGAAGGCCGGGTTCCACATGGTTGCAGACCGCAGCACAAGTATTGGCCGGTCCTTAGGTATAATTTATTCGCCGCCCCAACGGAACACTACTTGTCTTGGATCAACGATCTCGCAGCCCTTGGCGAGTGACGGCATATTAGTTTTTATGTGGAGGTTGGCTCGCGTCGGACTTCGTCCGACCTCGGCGTATCGCTTAGCTCTCGCAGAAACACGATAGGCACAAACTCAAGACAGTGAAAAGTGATCCGAATTAACTAAAGAACAGGGGCTAAACGGAGTCTGACGGTTGCTTGGAATGTGCATAAGTTTCTTCTAAACGGGACTTGACGTAATCTCCAGCATATACTACTTCGTAGCGCGGAGGACGAGTCTCAGAGACGCACGATGGGAGGGCCTGTATAGTAACATAAGTTATTATCTGTAGGCATTTAGGTGAGACTGACCTCCAGTTTTACGTGATAATCTGTTCCAAAAAAGAGAGGCATCGAATATCTGCGGACACCCGACCGGTTGATGGCGCGATGTACCGTAGATTTGAATACGTCGTCTTGAAATCGCAATATTAATACATACTTCCCAACCAAGATGAGTACGTACTTGTCCATCTAGCAAGCTGATCGCCAATGCTACTCGGAATCATGAATGATCATCGTGTTGGCGGATAATACGCACGTACTTAATCACAAACGTTCCCGGAATGGGCGTCGCGTCCACCCATTGGCCGGACGCGTTAAGCACTTGAAGGGCTGAAACGTTATCTTGCCACAAGATGGTAAAGCACTAAACAATTTCATTTAGTAACAAATAGCCTGACAGGGATGACCAACCTCGTAACTATGATGTAGATCAGGAATCAAAAACCGGAAATCGGAAACTAGAAGGTAGCCAGAAAAACTTACTCTGTATGCGCTCCTATCCCTTGTACCCGATCATCGACGACTCCCGTTTGTGGTGGATAATGCAATAGTCGCATGATGGCCGCCGCGTCTTTCACCTAAATGGGATAAAAGTCGTAACGAGGGGCCACAGAAAGACCGAAACTGACCTTATCAGTAAAGAAATTCTCCGGTAGATTCAACGCCAAAGCGAACGCAGGGAAAAGCTTCAGACCGAGGTTTACTACTGATCGGCTTTGCAGCGATGAGCTAGGGGTAACGTAAATAAATGTCAACTGCTTACTAGTAATCTAGGACCGCTTCTCGGAATCCCGGAATGAGATGCGGGTCGGGCCAGACGTTCGAGCCTTTCATCGAGCCATGTGTCGCTGATTCCGGCCCGAGGTCGAACCCTTCGTGCAAATCGCCTCGATTCTCGGGGTTCGTATTCTCTCCAAGCAAAGCAGTGTAACCCTTAAAATTCGAGCTTTTATGAATGTCGAGCTTCGTGGCTCAAGGGGTGAGTTAGACGTTGGGAGTTAATGCATATAATATACCTTGATCTTTTCCTCGTCAGGTAGATCGAAGAATTGTTTCGAGGCCTTCATCACGTTCTCGATAATTTCGCCGTCAACGCCATGATTTCTCACTATAAAAACGTCGGATATCAAGGGAGTAACAAACGAGACTGGTTGCTCACCATAAAAGAAGCCTACGTGAACACATGCATCGCGAATCGCACTCGCGACCCGAGTCGGGTTAGAGCCGCTCAATAAATCGGAGATATCACTAGGAGAAATCGCGGGTTAATATATGGGATTATAAAGATTTATAACTGACATAATTGGGATTGATTCGAAAGGCCGAACAGGCTGAGCCGCGAGGGCGAGTATATCGGTTGTGGTGGAATGATCCATCATCAATAGAGGCACGTGACTCATTCGAACTCAGTTTTGGAAAGATATTCTTTGGTACTATCACGTCTCACACTAGGGAGTTCGTACCCATCGTGAGGACCTAGGCTTTCACACAGGAGCAGCTGGCTTTCATGCGATCGAAAACCGGCCAATTAATAGACGAACAACATGTAGGGTTTTTGAGAGAAAATTTGATGAAGTGGCCCACGCGAAGCGCCGATGCAACCGTTTTCGACTTCCACATACAAATCGCCAAGAGTCCGACTTTATGCTTTCAATTTAGCTGACATGCTCGATGGTTCGACTAAAGAGTTGTAAATAACACCGAACAATCTCCTAACTTCATCAATTCGTGACATTTGAATAGGGACATCTATGCAACAATGTGAAACATATCTAGAGTGTTTCTCTCTACACAATACGCAGATGTAATTGGAGTACATTACAGGTGTACTATCAGGCGCTCCAAAAATCCTTCCAAGGCCTCATCTCCTCAACCTTTCCATTCGGGCCTGCGCAAGCCAATATATCATCCTTTGATTGGATGATCCTAAGTTCCCTCGTGCGCATTCGTCTAACGCGACGTAGGGGCTCGCGTGCATCTAGTTCGTCATCGGTAAATGCATCGGCAGAACTCGGTGATGGATCTTGGGAGGAGGCCATAGCTAGATTGAACGAGTGTTCCTGCGTTCGTCGGAGGATGGCATGGGTCGTGTGGAGAGCTCGAGATGCCGCTCGTGAGAGGGGAGTAGTGGGGTAGGCGGCCTTCGCGCCATTCGCGGGTGCGGAGGAAGGATTTTCGTCGTAATGTGCCAGCACCAGAGCAGAGAATATGTCTCCAACTCCAGAGAAATATCCTTTGACACGAGGTACAGCCAGAGCGTGAACGGTGGGCTGTTCTTGTCTGTCGTTGACGGACGAAGATATGCAAAGGATAAGTTCTCCTTGGACTAGTTTGTCGCTTGACAAGCCACTTGTCGCAAA
Organism: Ceratobasidium sp. C01; assembly: GCA_025200755.1. NCBI lineage: Eukaryota > Fungi > Basidiomycota > Agaricomycetes > Cantharellales > Ceratobasidiaceae > Ceratobasidium > Ceratobasidium sp. C01. Next base: position 12,747 of record JANWGL010003602.1, on the reverse strand, counting down.
GCCATCACCGGCTTCAAGGCTAGCCTCAGATACCTCGGCTGATAGCTCGCTCCCTTCATGAACGATGGTTGACGTGATGACAACGTGTCGGACTCCGTGTATAGTGTGCAACGCATCCAGAGCAGCCCGGAGAGTGTCTTTAGACTTCAGCTGAATTTTGGTCAGCAGTCTAGCCAGCACGAGGTGTCGAATGAGGGAGCACGCCAAAAAAGAAGTTAGTAATCAGGGTCAGTTCAGGTGACCAGGTGCTTATAATAGGACTCACTCGACCTCAAACCAATTCGGTGTGATTATTGTTGCCATAGGGAGTAATCGGTCGCGATAAATAGGGAGGACGTCTTCGGCCACGTACAGCTTTCCATCATCCCCCATTACCGCTACGGGCACGGTGTATGCCGGTTGAATGAAATAGGAGCTGCCAATCAGATACGAATCCAATGAACAAGTCGGTTCGATTTTAAACTCACGATCAAGGACAAAGAGGAGCTCGGGATTTTTGGCCCGTACATAAGTAGCGAATTCTGCCATAACAGACAGGCCTTCGGCACCAGGAATATATCCTGCGGGAGCGTACGATCAGAGCTACGTTTGATTATGCTGAATATACACGGACCGGAAAGCAGCGCGTCGATTTGAGTAAACTCGTTTTTTTCAAGCACGGTGAATATATCCCGTAGCTGTGCTCCGTCGGTTTTGGAGCCCCCATGCGACCGATACCCTGCGAAGGGAAGGTGTAAGACACGTAGAGTACCACCAGAAGTGTACGCACCAGCATGATTGGAGTATTGTACTGTATTTATAGCATCCACATCCCACCCAAGCAGTTGAAGCGGGAAAGTCGCTGCCTTGTTGCCTGTAAAAATAGCAAATGAGTCATTCCGAGCACGGTGGCATAGAAGCGTCACGGGCAAAGGTAGTTACCTACATATCCATGAACGACGTGGGACTGCACGGACAACACTCGTTTCGTCTGTTCCATGTCAGGCTGCCTGGGAAGTCGGAGGGAGAAATAAGGGAGGTGGAAGCGAACCTGACCGACGAGCGTTTATAAAGTGTGCACGTGACTAATCCAGGGCCGAGCTTCAACATGTACAAATATAGATGATTCCATTAGACCACGGAATTTCCTAATGTATATTTTAAGACCCGTGTATAGAGAGGAGGGAGAGGGTGATGCGGTGATCCTTAGCCGCCGTGCGGTGTGGGAACCAAGGGTGCGGCCTCTACTTGGTTGAGTATAGCACTTGCCTTCCTGGCGGTGGGAGCTCCAGCGCTTGTTCGTGGTGGGGGTGCTTCCAGGCATTTATCTCTTAAATATACTACGTAAGCTTGGGAGTATACGAGCTATTATGCTGCCATTTATTGCTACATTTTGATCATAATCGAATTTATATTCGCCCAAATGACTACAAAGTTTCTCGGATCTTGTATAACGCTTATGCGTTATACACTTTCATTGATATACCAGTATCGGCGGCGGTGTTCACGCAGTCGCAAACCACCATAGAGTGGTCACGCCCACGGGGAAAGTATAGGTCGCCTATGAACACGTAATCAGTGTGGTTCTAAACACAAGCCTCGAAGGAAACATGGACCCACCTGAACACCTCTGAACTCGATGGTAGCCTTGACTGGCACGGGATTCCAACTAGTACTTGCGCTATCGTCCCAGTTCAACACAACTATGCTGTATCGGTTCCAATCCGCGCTGTTGGTACGCTTGGTGACGTATGCAGACACTCGTAGCGCCCATGAGAGATTTCCTCCAACAGTCACGCCGATACGCTGGCCATATGGCCCGCCTGCGTCCTTGGGCACAACCGCACGTGAGGCTTGAGCCAAAGAGTAGTCTGTTCGAATATCAAGTCGTGAGCTGGACCGTTTTGTCTCATAAATGCTGGGGGATCGTACACTCTTGATTCAACTCGTAGGTCCCGTCTGACTTGACAGTAACAATCGCTCGGCATCCATTGCCACCGCAGCTGTTCGTGCCAGGGAATTTAGGTCCGCCACTCTCGTCGCTCGCAAAGTTCCACATAAGTGCAGTACGCGACCAATGCTCGGGTGCACCAATGGCACTAAGACCTGCCTTCAGTACACATGTGGAAGAAATAATAAGATATACCCACATGTTATCGATATTCCATTTGATATCGCCCCACCAGTCACTCCCCAATGTGCCCGTGCACTCAGTGAAGTAAACCTCTTTGTTGGGGTACGCGTTGTGGAAAGTGTCTTGATTGGAGACACTCCCCTCTGAATAGTTATTAGAATAAATTCTTCGAATGAAGCCGGCGGCCTTACCATAACAGTGGAATGCAACACCAGCAAATGAGCTAGCAGCGGTTTGCATCTAAAAGACACAGTCAGCATGGACCAATTCAGAATGAGTAGAAGACAGACCAAGGAAACAGGGTAATTGCCCGCATGAACCCAATTGTGCTCGAATCTGATGGAGCGTTAATTGTATGCGCTGTATTACAGGGCTGAAACTTACCCAATAATCTTCACGGCGGAGTATCCATTATTGTCAAGCAATGGACGTAATGCTTGTCCAATCGCAGCCTCCTGGGTGTATGGCATCGATGTCGTAGGATATGTCGTGTTGGGGTTCTCGGGTTCATTCTGCGACAACTATGAGTAACTGCAAGTAACCTAGCCAAACGGACTGACCTGCATGTTAATAGCGTAAACAGAAAATCCTTTTGCTTTCAGCTGCTGAACTGTCTTCAAAAGGTACTGTGCAACTGAATTTGGATTTCAGTAAGGAGGGAATTATTCATAAGTGACTGTACTTACAAATGCCGTTGTACTGAGTCTGGAGAGTGCCACCGTTCATCGAAGCAGGGGATTTCATCCACGCTGGCTGCATTAACATAGCCTTAACAATCATATTAAGCACTTAATCCATCAAAACACTCACCGGAGACCAAGGTAAGACGTAAAGCTTGACGTTCGGGTTAATGGTGTAAATATCCTTCAAGACCGACCAAAGGTACGAAGGCGCTTTGTCCAAGGAGAAGGATGCGAGAGATGTGTCGCCAGATACATCGTCAAAGCTATATGCTAAGTTGCAGTATAGAATAAGATCAAATTTGGGCGGAGCTAGGATAGTGAATGTTCCTCACCGCTGGCAGAAAAGTCGGAGGCCCCGAGACTGAGACGCACAACTGAAAACCCGGCTGTAGCAGCTCCGTCGGTCACTACAAAGTCGCACTGGTTAGAACTACTTCTATCTTGAATCGAAAACACGAAGGAGTGACGAACCATCAAACAACTTGGTCATTAACGCATTATAGTTAGCCAAGTTCTTGGTTTTCAGGTTATTCAATACCAACGCCGATGAGTCGGCTTGAAAGTGAATCAGTCAGTCTGGGTATATTAGTTGAGCTCAAATGGACTTACTTAGCGTCGCGCCAAAGCCGTCCATTTGTTGGTAGACCGTACCATCGCTGACAACGATATCAGCGTCGCCAATGGCACCCTTTGTGACAAAGTTGACGTTGGGGTCGGTACTACGGGTAAGAAGCTTTGTTCTATCCCAGGTAGTCTGCCACTAGAGACGAGCGGTATGTCAGTTATGCAATATTAGATATATCGGTATGAATAGAACGTACGACGTCGTAGATGGTTTGAGCAGCGACGAGCTGCAAAAATGCGGAGAGAAAGACAGCAAGGATGGTGAACTGCATAGCGGAGCACAGACCAAAGAGAAGGGGAAAGTGAGACTCGGAGGGGTGAAGATATTGCTCTCTAAACTAAGTTGATTTTTATAGCACTGAGATGGCATATACCATAGCCCCCTATCTCGTCCTACCTGTCTCTGCGCACTCACGCTCCATATCGAACGTACCTCTTTGGCACTCGGCCAGGACAGAATCCTAGTTGAGCGCGCTACACCCCAAGCGAGCAGCTGGCGAGACATCCGATTCTTCCGACCATATGCATTAACATCTCACGAGCACATTCCGACATTCTAGAGAAAGTGCAATTGCCTAGAGTAGTGCAAGAAGCTATCCACAAACGGATCGCTCAGTGTGCGCGCTACTCGCACACACCGGATCCGCGCATACCGCCAGCGAGTTCTGGAAAGCTCACATCCCTTGAGGAAGCAGCCGGGCGCTTGGATGTGCCCGAATGAGTAGGCGACCTCGCCGTGCGAAGGCGGCTCGCTCGTGTGACCGCACGTGACGACCAATTTATGGCGAAGCGGATGGCAGATCAAGGGTCCGTCGGGCCACGTTTAACGATGTCCGGATGATTAGCACGCGAGCCGCTTCGCTTGAGCTAGAAATTTGATCGACTCGGGTTATCTTGGCATTGTAATCACGCATCATGCCCTAAATGGCGTGCGCGATTGCGTGGCACCGAGGAAGAAAAGCACCGTACTGGGCGCCACTCCGGCTCGGGGGTCCGAGAGGTGTCTTGGCCTATAGAAATGTCGCCCGAAATCTAGCGCTTCCTGCGCGCCATTCTCGTGCCGGAGATATATGACTTAGAGGGCCACACATGCCGTCCGCTGCCGATGTCACCTGTACTGTGCCATCTTGGCATTCTGACGCTTTTAGTAGGTCAAAAATGTGGTACCAACTGAGAGTCGTCCAATCCCGAGCGTACGCGTGTGGATGTGAGCTCGTGCGAAATGGAGAAGGTAGTCCCCAAGTGGGTCGTTGGGAGTGGACCGGCCAGACTTAATACGTGGTTTCACTGTATAGATTTAGCAATGTCTAAGGGCCGAATACATAGGAGTAGTGCAAAACCAAGTCGAGGAGCAAGCCACGAGGATGTTATTGGGCGTCTCTCTGAAAAGGCGGAAGGGATAATGCTCAAGGGTCGCTCACCGACTCGAACCTGAGTTTTGTCACCCGCCATAGCGCCGACTTCGTAAAGAGAACATACCGGTTTCGCAAGCGGCCCTGGGAAGAAACCAAGATAAACAGGGCCATAACATCGGAGAGCCAGCCAACAGTTGAGATTTTGAGGGATCAGATTCTCGAGAGAGCAAGGTACTCAGTCTTCGATTCGACAGTTGGTTTATATCAGCCATGAGCCGGAATGTAGGCCGGGAGTGGTGTAGCGTGGTACAGAGAATTAGAAGTCCGCGGGCGAGCGGGAGAGATGCTTTAGAAGATTAGGTCACGAGGTGCCGTTTCCAAGTCAGACGACCCAAGGGCTAGAAGCAGACTGAAAGGCGGAAGATATAAGGCAAGACGCGAGTATAGATATAGCAAGAGACAGCAAGTGATGTCGGAAGCCGCAGCAGGATTTTGATTTAGAAGAAATAGAAGAAATGGGGGGACAGACACGGTCGGCGTAAAGGTGCAGACTAGAGACAAACGGCTCGAAACATTAGGTTCTCGTCGATCTGTTACAGATTTGTCGACAGAGATAACGAAAGTTGTTGGGTGAGGTTTGCTGCTTTGATATCGCGCTCAGTTGTCCTCTGCAGAGGCGCAAGTCCAGGAGGGGTACAGAGCAACAGCCAGTTTTCAATACGCTCCGAACCTCTTAGCAAGTGTTTCACTGTGAGATCCAGGCCATGCGTACCAATAGCTTTTGCCGCGAGAGCTGACCTTGAGAGGAGACAGTTCCTAGTCGCTAGTCGAGTGTTGACGTGAAGAAGAAAAAAGTTGATGTTGTGGCCTCGTGGACGTTGTCTCGTCACGTGGATTGCGACACATAAATCACTTAATTTACTGACCCCAAAGCTATCTCTGGGCGAGGAAATGAGCACCATTGACGGACCGAAACCCAGAAAGAACAACAGGGAGGTCGTTTCGGGAGCATCTTTTATGTTCGGGTAGTCCCCTCCCCCCCTTCTCTTAGATACGCCTCCTGCGCTTCCCGCGCCCGTAGTCATCCTGCCTGTAATATTCTTGTTTGGTTTTCATGTACCTGTCCGGCCTCTGCGCCACCGTCTCGTATGTTTATGCTTTTCTTCCGTCTAGTCCTGGTAGTTTAGCATAGTCGCGACATCAGCTGAAGCCCCAAAACGATTGATTATAAGCTAGATTCAAAAAGAAAAAGAAAAGGGGAAAAATAACAACAGGAAGACACTGGGCATTCAAGGCACGGCCAAGCAACTCTGCTTGGCAGGCTTCTGAACTGTCGAGACATATCTTGCACTGCTAGCGCATACATTAATGGCATATCGAAATTGAAGCATTGAAATAAAACCTCAAATTCGATAATTTTACCCTTAAGCCGGTTAGACTTGGCATGGCGACGACAGCTTTTGCGCGGAATGGGCTGTAAAGGTATTAAGGAGCATACAGTATTTACCGTAAGGAGTCGGTTGCCGAGCTGCTGATGGCAATGTAAACCGGCCTGATTGGGGAGATTATCAGTGTAGTACGGCGTGCCGGTCGAAATAATGTTAGACCCAAATACGAGAAACTCTGGTAAGCACAAGTATTCCCTATTCCCTAGCGAAACAGAAACAAAGACAAGGCCAAGTTATAGAGGACGAACACTCGTTCAGAGGATAAGTTCTTGGATTCGCTGAGCGCTCTCAGGTGAATGATACCAAGCGTAAACTCTTCGTTAGCCAACAACTTCACAAGACGGCAAGAGTAGTTCACAGAGAACCACAAGAGGAGTTCCTCAGCAATCCCGCTCCCTAGCACCGCTCCGAGACCAACCGGAGGCCCCAAGAACAGAGAGCAAGAACAAAGGGTGAAAGAAGTTTTCGAGGACAAAGCTTGGTCGGGAGGTCGGTAGGTCGATAGATCGTGGAGCGCAGGAGAGCTCAGAGATGATACACGAAATGGATGTGAAGAGTATGATCACTGCGTACCGGAGCCCGCGTGGAGCACATTTGACAAAATGCCTTCGTGGAGTCGGACTCGGAACAAGACACTAAGAAAGACGACCTCACAAGTTCATGGTTTGAATCAGCTATATTCATTTTGGATTAAAGCGTCCGAGCGGGAAAACCATCGACACCATAAAGCAGTACCATAAATCGAAAAATCAAAGAATACGAAAAAAGGCTTCAAGCCAAAACTAAGCACGTGCGCAAAGAGTGACGTAAGCCATAAACTCAAATATGGGTAAATAAAATATTTTAGGACTGTGGTCCTGCCAGCAGCAGAACAAGCTGCTACGCAACAGAAAGAAAAAAAACACATGAAGAAAGGAAGAAGATACAGTGATAGTGTGAGAGCCGCCAGAGCTATCCAGGAAGAACCGGAAGAGCAACATCATAATGTGAACGGAGAATAAATACCGAGCCCCGCCTGCGTATCGGACCATACCGTATTGCATCGCATCACTCTAGCTCCATTGCGTTCTCGGGCAGGACGGGGGACGAGCCTCGGATGGTCATGTCAAAGTACCCCGGGTCAACCGGTGTAGCGTTTGTGGACATTGACGTAACAAGTGGGCTGCGTGCGGGTCGGCGATGCACGTTTGCGAAAGTGAACTTGTGTAACCCTAATTCGAAGGCTCCGGGCGTTGGAAGGGGCAGTACACCAGGGGACGGCGTGAGAGCTGGGGAGAGGGAGTTAGGAGATGGGAAGGTCGTGTTGAGGGTAAGCGTTGGGAGAGATGGAAGCGGCTGGCTTGGGATGGCAGGAAGAGGTGCAGTCGGAGGAGGCTTCCGCGCGACAACCGGTCGACGAGATCTATTCACATAAATTAGCGTTGAATAGACGTTCATATCCAAGGAAACTCACCGAGTGTTAGACTTGCCGACTCCACTAGTCTCGCTAAGATCTGCCACCGATACACTCTCCACCGACTGCTCCCCAACCGCGTCCAGCGAACGCGGCCTCCGTTCCCTGTCCGGGCTCCCCAACGTCTGCAAGAAACTCTGCGTCCGACCCGACATCCCCGCCGCCCTCGTCGGACTCTTGATCGCCGCGATCGGATTATGCGACATCGTGATCGACGACCGGCGTCTCCTTGCCACGCGCGGGGACGCAGGCACCGAGGATGACCCGCCAGCTGATGGTGGTCCGGATCCGGTCGTGGACGACGTGCGCGCCGAGTGGGTTCGCAGTGCGGCGAGCTTAGGGCGACGGGGAGAGCGCTGAGCGGAAGTCCGGAAACTTGGGACAGCGAGTGTCGTGGCACCGGTGTAGGTTCCTATGATTGCTGCGGCCTCGAGAAGTGGAGTGTGGGGTGCAGTCGTGATTGGGGTGGGGGTGACTGATCGACTGCCTGATGGACCCGATGGGAGGTCGGTAGAAAGAAAGAGACCAGTAGCGAAGAGGCGAGAGTATCCAGGAGGAGAGGCGGTCGTCATCGCTGAGGATGAACTGTGAGCGATGGGAGACGAGTGGTTGGGTGCCAGGCTTACCGGATAAGTAGATTTAGGTTGTTAGGGTTGTGGTTTCTCGACCTGGCGAAGACGCTACGTTGCGCTGTATCTATCAAAGACGCGCTGTAGGAGAAGCTTAGATAGAATAAGAGGCGAACACGGTGAAAGAGGGAGTCAACGGAGATGGTGGTGGGCGGCACTGGGTGTTGGCGAACAGGGTCCAGCTTCCTTATGAGGGTCCACCGACTGACGACATTATCCCGTGTTTGGCTCCACCGACGTTTCGTCGCCAGGTAACAATAACCAAGCCCCAATGACGCACAGCAGTATGTAGCGGGCCAGATTTATGCACCACTTATTCTGACTTGGTGATCCAAGCACTGGACAAATGGACTAAACTGGATGGCTTCGCGAACTTAGCGCCTAAACCCATGGTGGCGCTTGTCCAGTATGGCAATAGTTTGCGCCACATACACTACGTGGAATTTATCCAAGGTAAGGATACTTATTATTCTAACGCGCTGATAAAAAGCGTGACCTATTGTATCTATCGTTTGAGTTCCCTAACTTTAACGGATCGCGCTTGGGAACAATTGGAACTTGCCGGTGTTCGGGAAGAAATGATTTTTCCAACTACGGGCCGCCGGTCAACTGGGGAACCCTAAAGATAAAGCTCAAAGCGGCAAATAGGGCCCTATCGCAGAACGCCTCGAAGGATGGGGCCGTACAGAGCGCTAAGTTCCCTTCGATCCGCGCAAGTGCCCTCCTTGGACACATAAAGCACCTCCCGAGAGTTGGAGCGGTACTGCTCAACCAGCTCATCACGGACCGTGCCCCCTTCAACGTCACCTTGCCCGTATCAAAGCTGCCACTAATTCCATATGCCCGAACTGACCGCTCACGCCGGAAACCCCAGCGCACTATCTCCTCCGTTTCTCATCCTTCGCATATGACAGAAAACAATTCCTCGGTGCCGGATTCCCCGACCTCTCACTTGTTCGCTCGTCTCCGCTAGCGTTCAAGCCAATGTTTAGATATATTATGACCACTGTCCGTGTCAGCATTATTTGATTCTGCGCACTCGCTGCCCCTGTTGTCTCAGCACCGTCTGTAGTACCCGCACCGTCTGTTTAGATGCCCAACGCCTCCCGTTTTGTCTTTTGTGTACTAGTTGTTGGCCACGCACCTACTCTGTGTTGCCTCCTGGCTCTCTTTCTCGTTTTTGCTCCCTGTTCTCTTGTAGAAGTTTAATGTATATCAAAGAATGTTCGGAAACATAATAGAATGGAATAGAATGGAAATCACTGGAACACCGTAGAAGGTACCAGCCAGTAATCGAGTCAGTGTAAGCGCCATATATACGCAAGCGTATATGCCTATACTCGGGTATAAAAGGGGTACGTGCGACCCCTTTAGCTCCCTATCTTTCTCTCTATTCTCACTCCAGCCTTTACTCTATTTTGCGTAGTTAACCTATTTGTTTCTATACTGTAATAGATTGTGTGTTTCTATATCTCTCCCTTAGTTAGTGTCGCGACATAGGGCGAAGCTCCTAAACGACGATAAATGTATTAGATTCAAAAATTATTATTATTTGGGAGGCTGCCTCGAACCTGTGTCAAAGTCGTTCGATACGGCGCATGAGAGATCGTTAAATGTGTATTCTTGCTGGTCTCTACTAAAATATTGGGGCGATGTTGTCCGGCTTTCTATCAGAAAGCAAGCAAATAGCACCCGAGAGGTACGGTGGGAGTCCGTATGGTTACTCTACGTAAAATCCAGTGATGCGCTAAAATAACCCCCCCCCCTAACGACACCTTTCACACGGCTCGCTCCAGCTGTTGGTTGGAATTATCCTAGATTTCAATCCTTGTTTAGATCTGAACCCATCAATACCAGAGGTAAATCATCGTAGCTACCGCTTGAGTTCGCCACTTTTGACTGAAAGTACCACCGCTCTAATTTGGAGCAACGGGGCAAGACTCATATTTCATACTACGCCAGCGTAATCACATGCATACAATCATCATTCGAAAAAAAATCATTCAATCAGGGCCAATGAACTCCAGCTACAGGAATATAACGTCAATTGAGCTCTATCCGCAAGCAGACAACGCACCATCGCCTTCAATCGCGCCGCAGTAATCCGTTTGGCCGCCTCAAATTTCCAGCATCGAAGCAGAGCTGCAAGCATAAAAGCGGCCCTATCCGACAGCATATCCGCCCGCAACTCGGGCACATCCGGGATACGACCTTGTGTTACCGCAAGGATGACCGCGGGACCGAACTTGATCTCAGAAAAAGGTGCACGCCCGGTCAAGATTTCCTAATGCCAGAAGATCAGAATGATGTGATTTGGTGGTATATGGTACCCACCAGCATTGTCTACAACGCGGCTGGGCGATGAGCATGGAGTTCGATTTGGTCCAAGCTACGAGTACTCACCATGCCAAGTGCATATATATCTGTCTCCCGGCACCGCGCTCCCGCCTCTGCGAGTAGTTCTGGTGCCTGAAACGAGTGATCAATACAGCGTTGTAGCTATAAGCGGGAAGGACATACCATCCACCTAACCGTGCCTCCTCCGGGATCGGTTTCAGAGAACCGGATGGACTGCTCGTGCATAATCGCGAGCCCGAAGTCGGTTAGCTGCACGTTCCCTCCGCGATCAATCAGAACATTGTCCTGAAAGTTGATATATGAGTAGCCAGTCAAAGTGCTTGCGGATGATGCTTACTCCTTTGATGTCACCGTGTACCTGTGAAAGGAATTAACGTGAGAGTAGAACAGCGCCGGAGTCTGAGAAGCCCACAATAGCTACTTCCTGGTTGTGCAGGTATGCCACAGCATCCACCAGCTGCGTGCACTTGAATATCCAACCGGACGTGAGCCTATCACCGTCAGATGAGTCTCGGACAAACTTACAAGAGCATAACGATCGAGGTTTGGCCATGTGTTGACCACGGATACCACATTACCATATTCCATCCAAGGCGAGACCATCGATAGACTGCCATGCAGCTGTGCAACACCAAAAAGCTTGAGTATGTTCGGGTGGTCCAGCTTTGACCAAGTGTCAAGCTCTCGGGCAGTGCGCTGGGGTACGTGATTAGGACTCTGGGGACGTCAAAGAAGAGTCAGGATGGTAAATCACCTTAAGCTCCTTGTTATCGCTTGTAGGTCGCTGCCGGAGGCGCTTCACCGCAACTTGAGTCCCGTCCTCTAAGGTCGCTTGGTAGATATCGGCTAATCCGCCATGTGCGACCGGCACACTAGATATACTCTGGACTCGTTCTAGCTCCGAAGTCATGATTCGCACTTCTGCGATATCTCGCAAGTAGCCGATGATGTGATCCATGGGCTACACGGCGTAGTCAGCTGGGCAAAAGGTCTGTGATGTCCCGCACTCACTGTTTGAGACGACAGCCTGAACGCGATCAATAGCCATGGGTGTTCTTCGAAGAACTAGGACAGTTATATTAGAAAGCTGTAGACTTGTCCGAAGCATCCGATCAAACTAACTCTCTGAGGACATAGTTTCCTGCATTAGGTGTTTTCTCAGCGAGTGGGTTGACACGCATACCTAGATCGTTGATATTGATATATGAGCATCGTGATAAGCTGACGGCAACGGCATCAAAACGGAATCCTACCTTCTATCAAATAACTCTGGTGTTAGCAACAATGTCACTAAAGCATTAGCGACATACAATCTATAATAAAAGTAGCTTCATTCGTTATTCATCTGTGAATGTGTTACGAAGCACTCCCCTCCTGGGAGACAAAATAGTATGAATGTAATCCGGATGTAATTCAGGTGCGTAAAGCTTTGTTACTTACGGACTGTTCATCGAATCTTGCGGGTCAGCCTTCTGAGCATAGAATTGACCACACACGAACCAGCTAAGGGAAGCGATCGCATGAGTGTGCCGAGTGTCAGTGTCAGTGGAATCGCTCACAATCTGTTGTGGGAATATAATTAATCATTTCGGTGAACTGGATGAAGTCGAACTCACAATCTAGCGATGACGTTTACCGGGGGCCGCTTGTTAGGTGCGAGATTATGGCCGTCGAGGTATGACTTACCGACTGGTTGAATGTAAAAGCGTGTGGGAGGATAGAAATATGAAACCGGTCAAGATAGACCAAGGATGATGGCAGGAAGTGAGCGAGCGTCGATTGAAACACACCGGCTGACACACTCACAGGCTGGGGCGACGCAGGACGGCAGGAAGTGAGCGAGCGTCGATTGAAACACACCGGCTGACACACTCACACACTGGGGCGACGCAGGACGGCAGGAAGTGAGCGAGCGTCGATTGAAACACACCGGCTGACAGACTCACAAACTGAGGCGACACAGGACAGCAGGAAGTGAGCAAGCGTCGCTTGAAACACGCCGGCTGGCACACTCACAGGCTGGGGCGACGCAGGACAGCAGGAAGTGAGAGAGCGTCGATTGAGACACACCGGCTGACACACTC
>JANWGL010003597.1:0-24111 GCA_025200755.1 Ceratobasidium sp. C01 | reverse complement strand
TGTGGCATTTTCGCACGATGGCACTCGAATTGTCTCTGGTTCTTACGATCGCACGATCTATGTGCGGGACGCACGCAGCGGGCTTGTCGTGGCTGGGCCATTCAAGGGGCACACCAACTATGTCACCTCTGTGGCATTCTCGCCTGACGGTGCTCATATCGTCTCTGGGTCCAGCGACCATACCATCCGTGTCTGGGATGCACGCAGCGGACTTGTCGTGGCTGGGCCATTCAAAGGGCACACCAGTACGGTCACTTCTGTGGCATTCTCGCCCGACGGCGCTCACATTGTCTCTGGCTCCGAAGACCAGACCATCTGTGTCTGGGATGCACGCAGCGGACTTGTCGTGGCTGGGCCATTCAAAGGGCACACCAACAAGGTCACCTCTGTGGCATTCTCGCCCGACGTCATTCACATCGTCTCGGGCTCCGAAGACCAGACCATCTGTGTCTGGGATACACGCAGCGGACTTGTTATAGCCGGGCCATTCAAGGGGCACACCAGCAGTGTCACCTCTGTGGTATTCTCGCCCGACGGCGCTCACATTGTCTCTGGCTCCGACGACAGCACTATCCGTGTCTGGGATGCCCGCAGCGAGCTCGTCATTGCTGGGCAAATCACAGGACACACTGGGTCGGTCAACTCTGTGGCATTGTCGCCTGACGGCGCTCATATTGCCTCTGGGTCTAGCGACTACACCATCTGTGTCTGGGACGCACGCAGCGGGCTTGTCGTAGCTGGGCCATTCAAGGGACACACCAATTCGGTCACTTCTGTGGCATTCTCGCCCGACGGCGCTTATATCGTCTCTGGCTCCGATGACCAGACCATCTGTGTCTGGGATGCACGCAGCGGACTTGTCATAGCCGGGCCATCCAAGGAGCACACCGGGGCTGTCATGTCTGTGGCGTTCTCACCCGACGGCGCTCACATCGTCTCTGGCTCCGAAGACCAGACCATCTGTGTCTGGGACGCACGCAGCGGGCTCGTCGAAGCTAGGCCATTCAAAGGGCACACCAGAGTGGTCAGTTCTGTGGGATTCTCACCCGACGGCGCTCACATCGTCTCTGGCTCTTGGGACACGACCATCCGTGTCTGGGATGCACACAGCGGGCTTATCGTAGCTGGGCCATTCAAGGGGCATACCAACCGGGTCATGTCTGTGGCATTCTCGCCCGACGGCGCTCAAATTGTCTCTGGCTCGGTCGACAAGACCATCTGTGTCTGGGATGCACGCAGCGGGCTTGTAGTGACTGGGCCATTCGAGGGACACACCGACTGGGTCAACTCTGTGGCATTCTCGCCCGACGGTGCTCTCATCGTCTCCGGCTCCTGGGACAACACCATCCGTGTTTGGGATGTACGCACCGGGCTTGTAGTGGCCGGACCATTCGAAGGGCATACTGCCGCGGTTAACTCTGTAGTATTCTCACCCAACGGCGCCCATTTCATTTCTGGCTCCGGCGACAACACCATCCGCGTTTGGGATACTTCTTCTCCTCATACCCACAAGGCTGCGCCTTTAGACGACTGGGTGATGGACAAGGAGGGCATGATTACCACTCAGTCCGGCCAATTTCTTCTTTATGTCCCCGTTGATTTGCATAGTTGCCTTTTGAGACCCCAGAACACCGTTGTTATTAATGCCACAGGTAGCCTTCAGCTTCGTTTTGATAATCTTTTGTTGGATAACGCTTGGGTACGATGTTTTGTATAAGTGTTATGTTACTCGAGGAGTGCCGCTGGGCGGCCCATACCTTGCCAACCCGGATCTCGTTTTTGTTCTGTGATCGCCCGTTTAGTGACCGTGGCTCTATGAATTCATCATTTTAAGTGCATAAAAACCGTTGTGATAAGCCCGAATATAAAATGTTAGGCCATCAAATCACTTTAGACTTACTTTCGAATTGATGACTATGGCGCCGAGTCCACGGCGACAGGAACTCTCAGAACCATCGGGGAAATGAGAACTTGGATGAAGTTGGTTTTCAATTTTACCAGATTTTGGCACTGCAACCAGCCGCAGCTCAGCCACCGCGTATCCCGCTAAAAGCAGTTGCTTGGAACTAAAGCAAATATATGCGCATCAGATATGCATATATAGGCCAAATGTACTAGTACCTTATCTACACTATAACTTAAGGCTACATGGACTCACAGGCCCCTAAACTCACGGCGTGACGCATATACCACTGCAATCTCCACCACGTTACGGTTGCGCTAATCTCCAGACTTGAATAGCTTAACCTCGATATCTTCATGTTCATATTCGTATTTATGCTATGCACCTGATCTGGCATCACTCGGACTACAAGCAAATGTCCGGATAACTTTCGAATAGCCTTCCATGGTTTTGACGCGATGGGTAAGGGGGCAAATGATTGATTCTTCCTCAGGAAGGATATCACGGCGCAACTCTCTAGTCCTCTGGTGGCAATAATACATTCATCGGGGTAAAATTTGAGTAGTAAGTGGGGTTTCAGCATATAGCCATTGCGGTAGGGAATTGACCATTTGTACCGCAATTCTTCATTTCTCTCGCTGCGATTCTTCACTCTTCAATCCACCTCTCTTGGCTCCTCGCACGACTATACCTAGTCTTGGTTCTGCGGCTCACGACCCTTCGCACCACCACTCACGACTTCTCACAGTTCAGCTTATGAGCTCTCCTGCTACCACTCTAGACCTCTGGGCCACCACTCACTACAACGCTGCGAGCGTAGACCTGGGTACGTGTATAGTGTTTACGCTGTATATGCTTTTGCTTGCCGGTATCTCTCCTCCCTGCTCTATTCCTGTTCATCCAAAGAGCGCTTCGACAATGTCGCCCGTGACGCACGGTATTTCATTTCCCCCTGGGTGCTACATTGGCGCTTCCCAGGTAGCGGTTTATTGGCTATATGCGCACCATTTTGGACGCATGTCTACGTAGCGCGCATCAGCCGAGAGTGACGCCTTAAGCAGAATCAAGTAGATGTGAGGTGATACTTATGTCACAATATCAAGATGCGTGGGACACGAGGACAACTGAGCGATAGGCCAACTCAGTAACACGATTTGCAGAAAACAATTAAAGGTTGATTTGAAAATAGTGGAACCTTAGATGAGCGTGAATGCGTGTTGTATACCAACGCATTGCAGTACCTTCATTCAAACTACGGACAAATGCGCGATGCGCACAATCAGTGCCCCAATATCACTGTATATTTAATCACATATGCATCACTTCTTTATTTACACATAAATAATATCATACCCCCGTATCGATACACTCCTACTGGAGTAGGGATGAGGTGCGATTGAGACAGTACGATGACGGCTACTCACATTGAGCAAGTCAAGCGGGGTGTTCGGCGCATTCAATTCCCTATGACACCAGTATATGGATTTACCGATCATAGATCACAAGGGCGGATAATCTCATCTGCAATCATCAATATCATAGGTCTCCCTGCTGGTCGCAGACCAAGTGCGCATAACCTAAACGTTGCATTTTCAAGGTACTTGGGAAGCAACAACATTCGGAGATTATGGTGCATGAACACACTATTCTTATGAGACGATTAGAATACGAGCTGATGAAGGGAGACGAATGACTAGAAGGACTGGACTTGTCAACCAAAGTCTAGTGGGATTGTATTAGTTAACATTAACTTGATGCCAAAACATCAATTCCTGGCCTCATGCCCCACTCCCGACTGCTCCCCCGCCCACTCTCAACTCAACACGCCCTCCCAAATCTTTATTCTTTCAGCTCCGACCATCAATAACTCATCCTTACCCTATGCGCCTATTTCCGACTCCATGCGGCTTTGGCTCGTTACTCCACAACCAGGTTCTCGACCCATGCATGCTATTTCCTCTACGTTTGTATACTTTGTACACTCGCCCAAACTTGTATAAGTTAATACCCAACGCTCCCGGCTTGTTTCTAACCATATATGCAGTACCGATTCACACATGTCCATATCCGACCTCACGCCCACACATTTCCACCCACGTGTGCTCGCCTCAAACCATGTGTGCGTCTGCTTAATTCGATCTATTTCTCCTTGTATCTACACGTGCTCAAAATATATACCTAACATACCGAATGTCGATCATGTTAAACATTGCTATATAGAGTTAGGTCACCTCTACGAACACTCATGAGAACCGGCGTGTCTCTTGAGTGCTCAAGAAAAAAAAAAAAGATTTTGCTGATGGCTCTCCGGCACATGATAATACCACAATCAATTCGAGCACATTCATCTATTGAAACCAATGTATATACAGTCATTACTACAGTACAAATTGAATTCAATGGTTTGTTATCCTTATTTATTGGTTACCACTACGGCAAGGATAGTGCAGTGAGCTGAGAAAAACGTGCATACACCCACGCTAACGATTGGTCTTCACCTACCCTCAAAATAATGAATCAGCAATAAAACCCCTTGAGTATTATAATCCCGCGGCGCACTTGTATTACGCACGGCAGACGCAAAGAGTGGGCTAGGCAGGCGGCGGCGCAGTACGCCGGTCGGCCCCTTGAACTGACGAGATGTTTTACGCACCTGTATATAACATTGAGCTGCAACGTGGACACATTTTGGCTGATAAAAAAGAGTCTCAACGGATGGATTCACAGGAAGTCACGGTGCGTTGACCTGCTCCTCATACCCGTGTCAGCACGTAGGGTAATAGTACCGTACTCGACATAGATAAGATATCTTATGCTATATATTCATAACACGACATACCGCGCGTCAACATCCCGCGACATTTCGACTCGCTTGACAGATAATTTCCAACAAATATTGTGTGCTGTATACATTTGTAGATAATAATATCGAACCGCGACACGAGTACTACTCGACCGATAAGAAGATAGATTTCAACGACTCGGACACGCGGTCGGCGATATACGCGTTACGGACTAGGAAGACACAGCTACGGGCGCAACCCATGACTACAACTACAGTGATGATCGCAAACAGATAGGAGATAGAAGTGCTGATACGAGGCACCAGGACAACAAGAAAAAATACTTATAAATCTTTTGACATTTCGTCAATGACATTTTGGCTGGGAGAGACCTTGCAAGCAAGGTAAAAGCAAGGTAAATCATGTAATGCAGCACTATCGGGAAGTGCAACACAGCCTTTAGTAATTGGATGCTAGACTATATTTGAAACAATATTGTAATGTAACATTTGAACCTTGCGCTTCTTAGCTCAACTGCCGTATATCCCCTTTCACCTTATGGCGAAGCAATCAGAATCCCAAGAAATAACATAAAATTAAGCATAAAACATAGTAGACTCATTCATTCAAGTTTCTTCTGGATGTACGAAGAAGAAGGCTTATCCTGAGCAAAAACCCATTGTTGAAACATGAGTGAAGTATGATAAGGCCTGTATGCCCCAGAATACAGCTGAAGCAAAGAAGGGATCGATTCCTTGAACTTTGAAGCGCATATAATGATGATAGTTTCTCGAAACCGGGCTCGGACAGGCAAGATATGATCGGGGAACCAGTACGAGCGGGTGTTGCACCACGTGATATATTTGTCATTTGGAACGACATTTCTGTTCAAAAGTAATTCGCCCGCTACTCATCTACCGATACATATTTACGCCTAGAACTCAATCCATCTTGTAGATTCGAGGTCTGGCTATCGAATGATATATCTTACCTTCAACTCTAGTAGCTCCATGCTGAGTAGTACACGGCGTGAAAAAAGTGTTGCATATCATGGTTGATGACTGTATTTGGAGTCTCCTAATCAGCGTGCAGGTGCTCGTTATCTATGTATGCGCCCCGAACGCCTTGGCCTACCCAAATTAAAATTCTCAATCCGTTAGCGCTCAAGCATTTGGCAAAACATCTGAAGTCTGGTTCATATCTGAGTATCGTACGATACTATTACATTAAACGAATCCCATCATCCGCGCTAGACCTCCTGAACGGATTCCCGGGCGCTGTCCCAATTGTTGCTCGATTCGTGTACGAGTCTTAGACACTTTAGTTCGAGGCAGTTAATCCCTCCGGCGTAATCGTGTCCATCTAAGTGGCTGTCAGGACCACAACTAGGAACCCAAGGTAGCACTTACAATATCCCGTACTTCTCCAGCTGAAGGCCGCTCTGAAGGATCGTATGCCCAGCAGCGGGTGAGCAGACTCCAAAGGGTATCGCCTTGAGTACTGTTGGAGGGGATATGCTTCCTTGGACGTGCGGGCAACTCGTTCATCAAATGCACCGCATTTAATACCTCATGCTCTAGTTCTATCTCGCTGAAAGGGAGCTCCCCGGTTAAGCATTCCTGCGCTTTTAGTAAGTTAACTCGCGCCATAAGAAGTTAGGTTTAAAGCGTATCTACTTACGAGTATTGTCTAAAAAAGATATTTCAGTCGCTTGAATTTAGGCTAACGCGTACACATACCATTCCAAGTGCCCATACATCGGCTTGCTCGCTTGACTCAAGGTCACCATTAAGCAACTCTGGGGCCTAAAGTACGACGCATACAGTGAACAAAGAGGCCTTTTTTGTTATGACAAAGAAATCTCACCGCCCAGCGAGTCGAAAAATAGGAGCTTCCGCGTGTCATGAAGTGGATCGACGAATGGCGTAAAAATGCATTGTAAAAATCGCAGAGCTTGATGGTCTCGTCTTCTGAAACTAATACTCTAGACTAATTTCTGTGTCAAGAGTGGTACTCGCTTCGAATTATTCTAATAACTATTACCCCTTGGATATTTCCGTGAACCTAAAATCCAGTTATCAGACGTCGTCGCCTCAGTACGTGGATAGCTGCTCACTATGCCTATACTATGCAAATACGCTACGGCTTCGGCGATCTGGGTAGACTAAGTGGCAGATGTTAGAGGCACAATGTATGGAGGATATATCACGATTATTGTGCTGACCATTTTGCAACGATTTCCGTGGGGCTGAGCGGTTTGGAGATATGAACGCATAGAACCCCTTTTGACCAGGGGAGATATTGTTACTGGTTGGCCTCGAACCTCGGCCACCCCAAGTAGCGTCAATATGTTTAAATGATCGCATTTTGACCAAGTATATATTTGTTGCGCCAACTGGTTCTGCAAAATTAAATTACAATAGTGTCAAAGCAGAACACGTAAACTTCGATATGCCTCACAATATCTTTGAAGCCCTCCTGTTCGTCCCTGAAATCACCATATCGCCAAGTCGAAATGGCTACGGCAGTCCCATCGCTAAGCCTGCCTTCGTAGACATCAGTGAGATCACCATGGACAAAAGGGGCTGGTTCAATGGTTAAAATTTCCAAAACTGGGCAAGCATGGCCAGTTATGCTTTGAACTAAATCGATATTCGACTATCAATGAACGATGAAGAGTCAGAATAATCCAAATGAACATAGACGTCAGTACAGACCAGGCCGAGATGAATGAAGGGTGGCCGAGTGACAACACCGTCTTCAACACCATATAACCCTTCGTCGTCGATTGTCGCCAACTGATATTCTGCCATGGTTCACTATCACCACGAATACAAAGCACACTCGGCTTACATGTTCGACTACCACGGCTGCATCTGGACGGTTCTGAGGGTTCGAGGCCCAGCAATGATTCAACAGAGACCAAAAATGATCTCCGCATCTACTACCGCTTGGAATATCCTGAGGCCGTGTTGGTAGTCGTCCAGTTGTAGATTGAGATTGGTTACGGGTAGACCCAAGAAGTCCCTTGTTTGTAGTGAGCTCCTATACTTGCCATCAGCCGTGCCTACAGTATGTTATTCTTCTTGACATACAAATAGTTTCTTCAAAAGGGGCAACTTATAAGTGCGGGGAATGATAAATGGGGGCAATAGTGCGTACCATTCCAAGCGCATATATGTCACTTTTAGTGCTGTATAGCTCCATTTCACCCGTTTCCTCAGGTACCTGAGCGGTAAATTTGTCACTCTCAAAGTAGGCGTTGATGTAACCTGCGCTCACCCCCGGTTTTGAATCAGACCATGAGCGAACGAGTCGAAGTTGGTTGACATCAAGCACGGCTTTGCTGCACGCAAGGAGTGCGACGCCCCCGGTCCTCGTTACTCTGACACTAGTCTGCGCGGGACGATTCACCAATTATCGAGAGCATAAGAAACGGTTACTTACCGAGTCCATCCCTCTCTGTATCTGGGGGAGCATTGGTCAGCACTTCTACTCGACAATCGGGTCACTCACAAGGCCCTGATCGTGTAAGTACGCGACCCCTCTTGCTAGCTCGAGACACTAATTGCCAGTTTCAGCCAAGTTAATATCAGTGGCACGGCAATGCACAAAGTACCATCTGACAGCGGTTTGCAGCTGGATGCCGAAATAAATAGGAGAATATTGTCGATGTTCTCGCCCATGGGTATACAGTCATAACCTGGCTACCCACAACTGCGATACCAAGCAGTGGTATTATGCCACTATGATTGCATCGAGTCCACAAATATAATTCGTCGGCAGCACTCTAGCGCGCGTTACAGTCAGAGAGATAGCATCACCGCAACTTGGGTGATATGCTTACCTTGGCTAATGTCTCACTCGAAGGGTCGGATTTTCCGTTGTACATTTCGAGAGGTCTTAAGGAAACCTCAGTGCCATTGGATAGTATTCCTCGGTGTGAGAACGGTTCGTCATCAAAGATAGGTAGCTTGTAACATCGAGTCTGGTCCAGAGCCTTGGAGAGATCAGGACAACCACGCTCAATAAGGCGCACGAAGATCTAAAAAGTGATCAGACACTTTACAAAATACGAAGGGCAAAAGGAGAAGATGTTACCGCAGCGTGCTCCAACGAGACGGTTTCTTGGTCCACTAAGCCCTCCCGATCGACTAACGCCAGCTGTACGAATGATCGGTCAGCAACGTGCATAAACTTAGCCACTTGTACTCACTGTGTCTTTCACTAGGGTGGCGTGTGGGCGTTCCATAGGGTTTGTAGCCCAACATCGCTCAAGGAGCGACCACAAGGTGTCTCCATGTCTACTTCGATTCGGAATGAGATCTACTGGTCTCGTCGGGATTTCATGTTTCACAGCGACCACCACCATTATCCTGACGTCGTTTCTAATGTGACTGCGCGGTACTTGGCCAGTTATAATTTCCTACGAGCCAATTAGGGTATACGAGCACGACGAGCGATCTCTGTATATGCATACCAATATAGTCTGAAATACTAGTTCAGCCACCAGTGAAATGATTGAAGGGGGTCACGTACCATTGCCAGCGCGTATACGTCGCCTTCACAGCTACCTGGGCCTTCCTGCCCGCATATCTCAGGAGCCTAGTAAACCCAGTTCTCAGAATAATCGCGCGCATTCTAGCCAAAGATGTACTCACCGACCAGCGCAACGATTGTGTATACACGGGCAAACGGGAGAACGTGATCGTATATTCGGTCAAACAGGCGTTTCCGAAGTCAGCAAGTTTCGCAGCGCCGTTGTTAGATATTACGATATTGGACTGAAATGCGAGATTCAGACGGGGTTCAAATTATAGTGTAGCTCACCTACGCCTTTGATGTCGCCATGCACCTATTGCAGCATATTTTAGTTCGATGATACTAGAAAGATTATAAAAGGACCACTCACGATGCCAGTCTCGTGTAGATACGCCAACCCAGTAGCCACCTGTTTACACTTCTCACATGATTCAGACTACGCCGAAAATCACCACACGGTAAACTCACCAGTTGACAGCGATCCGAGTTAGGATTCTCTCGAATATAGTCAGGGAGCACTCCGTTTTCCATCCAAGGCGATATGATCGCGATCAGACTATTGAACTCCGCAAGCCCAAATATCTCTAGAATGTTCTCATGCTTGCATTTCGACCAGATATATATCTCGTGCGCTGTGTTCTGCGCAAACCGCTTCAATAGGGACAAAACGTGGAGACATTTCCGGGTACGTACCTGCATATGGTCCATATCGGTCGCGATAGTGTGTGGCCGGGCGCATTTGATAGCCACCACGGCACCATTATTAAGTCGTCCCTTGTATATGTCACCTAGTCCGCCTCCTGCAATCGGTAGTTTGGTGGATTGGGATATATCGAGGCTTTCGGTCAAGTCTGGACATCCAATCCCGGTTAAGATGGAAATAACCTCCGATTTGGACTAAGAGCCTCTGAAATAAACGCCAGGAAAGGAGAGGTGCCACTCCAAACGCACCGTACTTCGGCCTATCTCGGCTACGGTGCTGACAGACTCGGTGAGCTGATCCTCTGTAATTGTGCGAATCACAATGTGAGACGTGAAGCTTCAACATCGAGCCACTGATAGTACTCGCCAGCATAATAAGTTCGATCAACTAAGCCAGCAACTCTCTGCGCCAACGCAGCCCTATATGAGATACAAAATACCGATTAGGTTGATCACACGAGATGTGATCGCTGTCATACCATTTAGGCTTCTCGTCTTTCTATGCGATGTAGACATGGTCAGTGAGCGTATGACCTTTCATTCTAGTCACAATAAATACCAACCCCTGACTTCAAATGTCTCCTACTCGCCGATATCATCTTGGTGGTCGCAGAGATATCGCGGTACCGAGGCTCTGTGGTGACTTGTGCCCGACATTCTTAGTCAGCCAAACGATAAGCGCCGCCAAAAAGTGAAAAAAGTGGATTAAATAACAGTAATAAAGCAGTGCGAGAACAAAGCGACAATTAGCCCAATGAACAACGTACAATACACCAGAAGGGAAAATCAGAAAGCTGAGCTGAATGAGAAGTCTTGTTCAACTCCTCCAGAAGAAACACGTGTTTTGACCGCGCTGAACAAATGTCCTTGGTGTTCGAGCAAAGGCTTGAACTTCGTTACGCTTGGAAGAACGTTCTGATATTTCTCGGACAGTTTGGAGAGAACTAGCTCTGCGTCTAGTTCTACCGGTCCATCGAGCACCCGATTGGTATCGCTAAGACGTAAACGCGGTTAAGAGAGAAGTATACGCAGACCGTAGAACCAAATATACCTCAAGTTAAGAGCCATTGCGCTCCACTTCAAATCGGTTTCGGTGGAACCTACACCTTCTTCAGCATCGAGGAGCATTTCGACGCGTGACTGTTCCATCTCCTCGTCGTGGTCGAAATCGAAGGTGAGAGATGGCGTGACATCCCAGGACAGCAGTGACGAGTTATCAAAATCGCGGCGAGGTAGAAGACGGTGAGGGGTCTGGAAAAGGTCCTCGAGGTCAAGGTCCTGGTCAATGGACATATCGGGATCCGTAGACCCGGAACCCAGAGGCGTCGAGCCGTTTTTCTTCTCGCTCGCCTCCCAAATGGAGGTGTCTGAAGAGTCCAGCGGGTCGAGAACGAGAGGCCGAGGTCGTGATTTTGGACTCGACAAAACGATATCGAGACCTGGGCGAGGGTTTTCTACTGGAGCGCTACATCAGTTAAGACGTCACACCAACTAACAAATTAGCTACCATCTAGAAGATAGCCTTTCATAGGAAGAGCTCGACCCAGCTTAATACAATCAATTATCCATAGAGCGTGGTATGCCTATTATGTGGTGTTATTTGAAAGAAAATCGAAATGAATTCCGAAGTAAACGTACCAGCAGTCCTCGGGATTGAACCCTTGAGAATGCTAACGACGCTTGGTAAGTGATTTAAGTCGGTACAACAAAGACACTTACTCGGCGAGCTTAGGGTCCTCCAAACCATTACAGAAACAATACCACAGTCGACGTCGAATGCGATCTCGACCACGACCTGCTTTTTTTCCGCCGTGCGTCACTTTTTAGGGGGTAATAAACGGTCAATTGGTGTTGGAACCCGGCCACGCGCATACATACCCCATTGCCTGCGAATGTGCCGAGGAACAGTTGGACTAAACCAGGCTAAATTCGAAATAAAGGACGATTCAGACAGAATTCGAAAACAATCAAACAGATATTATACCTGCTCCCCTAAACATGGTATGCAATCTCGTGGCAGACACTTCCTTTTTCGTTGAAGAGTCTAGACGCAAAGATTTGGCTGCAGTGTGTGGTGGTCGAGACGTCGAGGCGGTTGACAGGTGGTCCGTGCGTACCTGACGTCAACGTCGCTTATCTAAGCTCCCGGCGCCTGCCATCAATTACCTACCGAATCTAGACTTATGTACCTTGATAAAGATGGCGGGCGCCGATAACCGGGCGCTCAACTAATGTAAACAAATCGTTGGCCCTCCAGTGCGCGTGGTTCGAACATCAAAGAAGCTTCTGGGCCAAGCGCACCGAATATGTAAGCGCCTGAATCGATACATCGGTCTCGTCATTCGCATGCCAGCAGACGTCCTTCGGGGTTCCGCTCCGGTCATCTGTGAGTGGTACCACGCGTGCAGTGCTCGGTGCGGTCCTCTTTCAACGACCGACGTCTTTCGCAATAGTTCGAAGAAGCAGGCGGTTAACGAAACGGCCCGACTAATCATATCAATTCAGCATGGCGCACGTGCCGAGGAACCATCCTTTATCCAAGTATGAACGATTCAACAACAGACCATATCACCCCTTGTGCCGGGTTTGGCTAACCTCCGCAAGGTGCCATACTTATCTCTACCTCAGGCTATGCTGTAGCGGCTTGGCATGTCGAAGAGGCGCCAAGCGCACGCGTGCTCGCCAATTCAATCAAGTCCGCTAAACGAATCGAGCTATTCTTACCACGAGCTCCCAAATCTGAGAAGCGGCAGCCGCCCGAGTTTCTGAGGGCGCACATGGACCTCCTCCCGATACCTTTACTCAACCCCAGTATAAAACCTGCCTAACAATAGGGGCTTTCTCTACAGCATTCGATAGTACCAATCGTCTACCTGGTCCTCCTAAAGATATTCTTCCTACCCTTCATTATAACTTGATCATGAAGTCCTTTGTTGCTATCGTCGCTGCTGCCGCCCTCGCCGTACCGGCTTTCGCTGCCCCCACGGTCCTTCCTATCACCAAATTCGCTGGGCCCACTCGCGCCGACAGCTACATTATCAAGCTCAAGGATGGCGTCTCCAAGGACTCTCACATTGCCCGCCTCTTGGAAGCCATTGGCGGCCAGGACTCCAAGGTTGTGTACAAGGTATGTACACCACACCCTAACATGGTTGTCAGGCACTAACCGACAATCGATTAAATTAGTACGAGAGCGTCTTCCACGGCTACGCAGGAGTGCTCAAAGGCCCCATCCTAGACTTTGTCCGCCGCTCCCCCGATGTCGAATACGTCCAGGCGTAAGTCTCATTTCGACCGCACTCAGAAATCCAGGATGTATGCTGAATATAATCCACCTAGTGATACCATCTACCAGATTGAGTATGAGCAGGGCGATGAGGCTTTCGCTTCTCGTGCGGAAGAGACCTCGAACTTGGTCGGTCGTGCGACTGGTGGTTCAGGCGTTACCGTCTTTGGAATCGACACTGGTATTTATACCGCCCACTCCGCCTTTGGTGGACGCGCTACTTGGGGTGCTACATACGGAGGGTACGCCAGCGCTGACGGAAATGGTCATGGAACCCGTATGTTCATATTAATTCTTTTCGTCTAAACCATCTTGACTTATGATTATTTTAAGATACCGCTGCCACGGCTGTTGGCACGAAGTACGGACCTGCTACTTCCGCGAAGATCGTCGCTGTGAAGGTCTGCTCTGACGCTGGCCAGTGCGCTTCCTCCGACATCGTTGCTGGCGTCAACTACGCCGCCTCTCACGCTACCACCCTAACTGGTGCGTAACAAACCACATTAGAGTATCGGCCGCACTCACTCGTTTATAACAGTCGCTACTATGTCTCTCGGTGGCGGAGCAGACTCAGCTATTGACAGTGCTGTGTCTTCCGCAATTTCCAAGGGCATTCACTTCACCATCGCTGCTGGAAATAGCAACGTGGACGCCGGTTCTACCTCTCCCGCTCGTGTTGCTGCCGCCAACACCATTGGTGCGGTCGACAGCTCTAACAAGAAGGCTTCCTTCTCCAACTACGGCTGTGAGTTCTTGCCTTCTACCCACGTTCTGGGATACTAAACTAGTTACTGCCTACTCAAAATAGCCGTCGTCGACGTCTGGGCACTCGGTGTTAACGTCCTCAGCGCTTGGATCGGCAGCACCACCGCTACGAACACGATCTCCGGTACTTCGATGGCTACCCCCGCGGTTGCTGGTATCCTCGCTGTTGCTCTCGGAGAGTACGGTAGCGTTACCCCGGCTTCGCTCAGCGCCTCGCTCAAATCCCATGCGGTTGCTGTCGTCACTGGTGCTCCTTCTGGCACGACGTAAGTTCATAATTCTTCTGCGTCGTGATACAGATATCTGATTATTTTCTTCTATCCAGTAACCTCAAGGCCCAGGCTTGGTAAATACCGATTGAATGGGTCTCACTCTGTAAAACCCCCAGGTGTACTGTACCAATTCAAAATTCAATTCAATGATCCCTCTATCAAAAGCCCTAGCTCGTGAAAAGCGTGACCGGAGTGTCGAATATTCACGCATACATTCGCATATTTTGAGTACAGAGATAAGTAGCTGCGCTTAAAGCCCGCGCACTCGATCTCAGGACGAGTCAGAGACCGCGTAGCTATAATTTAGCATCACGAGCCATCCATACGTAGTCCTACCTACCACTTACTACCCTCTCATCTTGTAATTTTAACATATCCTTAGTAAATATCTCTTGAACCCTAATCGGTGGATTCGTTTCAACGTAATATACGCAATTACAGTAAGACATTGTTTCTCGCCACGAACTGATAAAGAATACGCAAAACGCCCGATCATGTTTACCAGAGTGTCGCCTTGAGGTTGCTAGATAAAATCCAAATGATTTCAGACATCTGAACCCAAATTCGGATAGAGTGTGAACATACGTTGTGCCAGAAGGAGCGCCGGTGACAACTGCCTGGGCGTTCGACTTCAACGAAGCGCTCAACGAAGCCTAAGTCCCGCATATAAGCACTTGCCCACCGAACCGAAACGACCCGCAACTCTTACCGGTGTGACTTGACCGTACTCTGAGAGGACATAAGCCAAAATACCCGCGACGTAAGGGGTGGCCATAGAGGTACCGGAGAGACGGGCCGTGGCGGTCGTGCTGCCAATGTAAGCCGAGAGGATGCTCACACCAGGAGCCCAGACGTCCAAGACGGCTATCAAATAAGATATCTTAAAATAGATGTCAAAAGGGAGCACAATGTACTCACAGCCGTAGTTGGAGAAGGAAGCTTTCGCATTTGAGCTGTCGATCGCACCGATGGTATTGGCAGCGGCCACACGAGCAGGAGAGGTTGTGCTAGCATCGACGTTGCTGTTTCCAGCGGCGATAGTGAAATGGAGACCACCAGTGATAGCGGCCGAAACAGCGTTATCGATAGTCGTAGAAGCGCTGCCACCCAGGGACATCGTAGCAACTGGCGAAGGCCTATCAGACAAAGAGAAGTATTGTGCGTAAAACAAGTCTTACCGGAGGGCGTGCCGCTAGCTGTGAACTGATTGTAGGCATAGTTGACTCCAGAAACAATATCCGAGGTAGCACAGGTGCCAGAGTCGGAACAAACCTTCACAGCTACGATAGTGGCCGAGGTTGCAATTCCGTAGGTTGTTCCAACAGCAGTGCCCGCGGTGTCTAAGTAGCAGTAGGTTCATGTAGACGAGCTCAGAATGAATTTTAGGTATAAACTTACGAGTTCCGTGTCCGTTTCCATCGGCACTCGTGTAACCTCCATACGTAGCTCCCCAAGATGCACGACCCCCGAAGCAGCTATGTGCAGTGTAAATACCTAAATTAAAATAACTAAATTCAAGTAGACTATGGACTGCGAATATGTGTGTACTTACCAGTATCGATTCCATAGACAACAACACCAGATCCACCAGTAGCGCGAGCGGTCAACGGCTCCGAGCGGACCACAACATCCTCCGCTGCGGGACCCTCATAGTCAATCTGGTAGATCGTGTCCCTATCCAATACATATATCTCAGATTTAGAGAGGAAGGAAAGACGATAAGAAACACATACGCCTCAATGTACTCCACGTCAGAAGATTTGCGAATAAAATCGAGCACCTCGCCCTTGAGGACACCAGCATAGCCGTGGAAGATGTCTGTGTTGTCCCACTATAATCGCATACCAATTAGTCCGAACATACTCTGCGCAGTAATAGTATCCTTACCTTATAAGTGACGGAGGAGTCCTTGCCCTGGATCTCAGCCAACAGGCTCGCAATGTGCGACGATTTGGAAACGCCCTCCTTGAGCTTGACAATGTACGAATCGGTCTTCACGGGTCCGGCATACTTGGTGATCGGGACTGGCGCGGGGGCGGCCGAAACGATAGCAGAGAGCGCGAGGACGGTGGCTGCGGTAGAAGCAAACATCTTAGCTGGATGTACTAGAGAGTTCAAGGTAGGACCTGGTGAACCACCCCGAATTCAGTCTTGTTTTTATATGACGGGCACGAGCATTAAGAGATCAACCACCACACGCCCTTCGAAAAAGAATACCCAAGACTGCATGGTGCACTATCGCTAAACGGCCTAGTGAGCGAAAGCGACCGAACCAGAGTGTCCTATCGCGTACGCAATCCAGCCTTCTGCTCAATCTCAGAGACGCAAAGTCCAGGTGACCAACCAGTAATAACTGCAAGGAACTTAGGTGCACATTAGCAGTCTCGGCAGCCACATGAGCGACTCCGCCAGTATCTAAATCGAGCCTTGCAGGATAACGGTGGCAGGTCTGAGAAAGCGGCGTATCGTTCTTCTCCGCGAGGTCGCCAAGACATCGACCAAAGCAGCTGAGGATTCACTCGTACCGAAATGTTAAGAGAAGAAAGAAGCGAGCCCACTATACGCCAGTTACGGTATGCCATTCGATCCGCAGCATTTTAGGGGCTTCGACTTCGCCCCTATCGTTTTGGGTCCTCCCGTGCACGGAATCACTTATCCAAGAGCATAGCACAAATGGAACAAAGCTATTGTGATTGGCCACACGATATAAGTGAACCTCGTGGTCTGCTTGGCCATAACGCCAAGCCTAGCTCTTCCACCAGCCCAAGAAGTCATCAAATAAGCGTGGTCAGCTCGAAGGATTAAGCGAAGAAGAAATAATAATGGATTCCCAGAGATAGAAGTGTAGGTAACTACGTTCCAAAGATATTGTATAAAGATATTGGATGAACGAGCGGCGACTTGAGCGAAGCTACCAGACACACAAAGTATTGATAAGAGCGATAGACATATGCTACTAGATTATTTCGACGTCATTCGTAAGACTCTCGACAGCTCAGATCGTCACACTAGTACCAAGGTCGTCGTGTGGCGAAGAGCGATTAAATTAGTCACGTGGGATATTGCGACTAACATTCACAAACACAAGACCGGCGTGGGTGATCCCGTCGCTCGCTGGTGGCGAAGCTGTCTGGGAGCCGAATTAGATGTTCACGTCAATCAGAGTTCTTGAATAACGTGTCGGGCGTTCCGCCGCTGTTAGAAATCAAATGGTATAAATTGCGCTGATCCGATATGTTGGCTTAGCCGTGTCAGACCACTGACGACTCGCTCGTTCGTTGAATACGCGATGACGTATCTCGGGACTATATCATTTCATTATTCCCTTGGACCCTCTCCTTCCGTTTAGCATTTTAATTGATGAACCGGTTCATGTGCATTCTTGTTCGGCCCGTTCTGGCGTCTCAATTGATACAGTTCACTCTGCCCAGACACAGTTAGATTAACGAAGCTAATGGCTGTCAGAATCCGGCTTGTGTTTATCTGGCATTTCCTTGGCGTTAGTATACAACTTGAGGATAAAACTCGCCTGAAAAACCTCCAATTCCGTTCACCCCCTCCGATTTCTTGCCAAATCACTATCCTTTACTTGCCTCTTCCATTGGCGCCTTTCAGCTATGAAGTTTACCATCGTCACCACCCTCGCTGCTTTCGTTATCCCAGCACTCTCTGCTCCCACACTCTTACCCATCACTAAGCTCGCTGGACCCACTCGCCCCGATAGCTATATCGTTAAGCTCCGGGATGGTGTTTCGAAAGACGCTCATATCGCGAGCCTCCTGACGGCCATCGGCGGCCAAGATTCCAAGATTGTCTACAAGGTAGATGGGATGATGTACCGTGCGGAGTTTCAAAATGCTAACGAGCTCTTGAATGAACCAGTATGATGACAATTTCCTGGGCTACGCCGGAGTGTTCAAAGGAGCCGTCTTAGACTTCATTCGGAGTTCTTCTGACATAGAATATATCCAAACGTAAGTTTCATGATCGCCGCTAGCTAGAGCCCAGGATATATGCTAAGCGTAACTTATCCAGTGATGCCATCTACCAGATTGAATGGGAAGAGGGCGATGAGGTTCTGGCCGCTCGAGACGCAGCGACTGCGAACCTGGTTGGCCGTGCGGATGATGGTACCGGCGTGACCATCTTCGGAATCGATACCGGCATCAACACAAAGCACGAATGTTTCGGCGGGCGGGCTTCTTGGGGGGCCACATTCGGAGAGGGCTATGTCGACGCTGACGGAAATGGTCATGGAACCCGTACGTACATATCGATATCCATCTCGGTCAATTTGGCTTATTGTTATCCGAAGACACTGCCGGCACGGCTGCTGGCGCAAGGTACGGACCTGCAACAGCTGCGAAGATCGTCGCTGTGAAGGTCTGCTCCGACTCTGGCTCGTGTGCTTCGTCTGATATCATCGCCGGTGTCAACTACGCTGTTTCCAAGGCTAGCGGGCCGACCGGTGCGTATTGATATTAATAATCTCAGATAATGCCGTTATTTACTTGATTTGAAGTGGCCACTATGTCGCTCGGTGGTTTCTGGAACCCTGCAATGGACACTGCTGTCAAAAACGGGATTAAAGCAGGTGTTCACTTCACCATCGCCGCGGGAAACAGCAATACAGACGCCATCGCTACATCTCCAGCCCACGTCCTCGCCGCCAACACCGTTGGTGCGATTGATGTTAACAACCAAAAGGCTTCGTTCTCAAACTATGGCTGTAAGTTCGTTTATATCATTCTCGCCCTACATAACTTAATTACCTACTATATGCGCACACATATAGTTGTACTCGACGTTTGGGCACTCGGTGTCAATGTGAAAAGCGCATGGATCGGAAGCGACACTGCTGAGAACACAATCTCCGGCACTTCAATGGCTACTCCCCAGGTAGCCGGAATTCTTGCTGTCGCTATGAGCAGGTACGGGAACTCTTCGCCAGTAAGTACTCACACACCATGCAGATTGTAAATATTATACTAAAAAATACGCGCAGGCTGATCTCAGTAAGGCCCTTGTGGCTCACGCGCAGCCGGTTGTCAAAGGTGCTCCTCTGTTAACGACGTGAGTGCTATCACGTACATTTAGAATATTTACCGGTTTCTTACCATCGATCTTATGCACAGTAATAAGAAGGCGGTGCTCTGGTAATCAACCTCTGAGCGTTCCTCACTTCGATTCTAGTCCAGATACATAATATATTCATGATTCCAATTCAGCTACATTTGTGTGCCAAATTCGGAATGACAATCCTCGGTTACGTAAGACGATCGGAATATACACAAACTCCCTTCCCCGCGGCCTCAAGTTCATCTCGTGCAAATCTATGGTGAGAAACATAACATAAAAGCGAACATACAATAAATACATCTTCTCCACAACTCAAAGCATAAGATACACCCCTCCACCCGTCCGTCCGTTCCATTAATCTGAACATAATCAACCTCCAACATAGTCCAATCCCATAACCAAACTCCAAATTCCAAACTCCAAGCTTCTACGAGCTGCTTCAAACATCTACGAATCTACTTCATAAGACTAACCACAACTTCGTACGCTCCAAACGTAGCCATGTTCACAGGCACAGCCCTATACCCCCAGACGAATCAATATTCCGAAATTTCACCTCAAAGAAAAAAAAATAGAACGTACCGAACAATAGTAGGCCACAAACCCTTCCAGAAAGACCTCATCCCCTCCACACGATACATATACATCATCGTGCTCCACGTAGTCTTATACGGACTCGTCGCAGACGCCGAATACGCACGCGCCAAAGCCATAGCAGGCACACCATGCGGACCTCCATGCGCAAGCATCGGAGACGGGTTAAGCGTAGGCGCAGGCGCGGGAGCAGTAGTCTGATACACAGGAGGCGCGTAATCAATGCTCTGGACACGAGTCTTGATCGAATCGAGGTGGAATGTGAAGATCCATCCAGCGATCTATCAAACCCAAACAAATCAAAGGTTAAAAAGGAAGTAGTTGACTGGATAGGAAAGGGCTTACGCCAGCGACTCCTCCTGCGACCATTAGTCTTGCCCAACTGAGCGGCTGGGGTTTGGTCTCGATGGGTACTGGGACGTCGGCTTCGGTCAAGAATACAGGTCGGCCGTCTTCGGTAATCGGGGCGCCACGCGCTTGACGTTCTGGTCGCGCAGGTGTCAACAACCTCCTCATTCCCTCATACGTAGCAAAGTACGCCCCTAAACCCCGAATCAAGAACCATCAGTACTCCCCCAACGAAGTATTCTTATTCTGTAACTCACCATAGCTGGTATCCCTCAACGCAGTACTGGTGATTCCTCGGTACAACCCCCTAACCCCATGTCCTTTCCACAAATCCCTCGCAACAACCCATGCACTAGGCTGCGCTCCAGCACTAAGATTAGCTTGCTGACGGATCTTGATTAACTCTGTTGGGGTTGCGATAAGAGAGGCCAGGATGCCGGTCCCGGCACCTCCAAGAGTAATTTGTGTGAGGGTGGGCTCATCGTTGGGGTTGTCGAGTTGGGCGCGAATACTGATGAAGAAATGGGGTGGTTAGTTCGAGGGTGTCAATCAAATGAATTCTTAGTTTCGGAGGGACACGAGGTCTTGGATCCGAAAACCGAATAACAAAACAACAATTGAGACTTACAAGTACCCAGATCCGGCGAAAACGAGTCCATTCAGAAACGCGCAGCCGGCCTGTGATCAGAACGTGTCTTTCCCCGTTAGAGTTTGTTTGAGAGCTCCACTTGTGTGGGGGACTTACCATGGGGGATGAGATACCCTTGAAGAGCCCAGCAACGCGCTCCTCCTGGATAATCCTCACTAGCGCAGTCACGCCGTTCCTGTATCTGCTCATCGTCTCGGGATGTTGGAGGCGAACTTTGACTATTGTGGGGAAACAAGTTCTCAGCTCTTGACAGGGAAACGACCCGACGTTACTCTACTCACTAGTGTCAAACGGAAACCCAACCGCCAGACCCACCATCCCTAGCGTACCAAATGAGCCGGACTATCAAACGATCTACAAGATAGATAACTCACCCCCAACAGTCCCGGCGATAAAATCAGTAGTCGCAGTGATAGGTGTATCTAGAACCACGTTGCAATTAGCCCTCCGCCACGCCCCGAGCTCCCACACACACGCTCTCTCTCACCTTGTCCAGCGCTGGCCATTATGAATTATAATATCAGAACGTTCTGTGCTGTAGTCAGAAGTAAAGACAGATGAGTGGTGGTTAGAGAACTCAAGCAGACGGATATCTATAATGCAGACGAGAGTCGTGGAAGAAGTCAGGCGACACGCGACCCGGGCCTCCCTATCACCAGGATCCGAATTTGGAATTCAGAGTTCACTATAGATCACGTGATGCGTCGGGACAGCACGGAGTTCTCTCACCCACTGTCAATTTCGCGCGGTCGTCTCAGATTTTGAGGGGCGATGAACAGTTTTAGGAGATGGCGTGGGGTTGGGGTGGAGCAAGCTTGAGAAAACGTGTGCTCATTAGATGCACATGACTATCATTGGTTCACAACGTGCATGCATAGAACCTGATCTAGTATTTTACGAACGGGCACTTCAAATGGCCTTGGACTTGACGAGTTCTGCATACCAAAATCATTAGGGGCTGAGACGAATTCGTATAATGAAACGACTTACGCTCGACCTCTGCAATAGCACTAGCCAAGATATCCGCCTGGTTTCGCGGGTCCGTCAAGTTCTTAGTCACACGCTCGATAACGCTCTTCGCAAGATCGGCCTGTTCGCTCTCCTTCTCCTGCTGCTCGTAACGCACCCAAGAATCAAGAACGCCCTTGACCTCCGCCGCGAGCTGGACCTTTTGGCGCTGAGTGAACGCCTCGTGCTCGAGCTGAGCAGTCTCCTTCGAGAGCGCAAAGAGACCCTTAGTAACGTCAACGACATCCTTCATCTGCTCGACGGCGTCGATGCGAGCTGCGACGGCCTGGGTGTGCTCCTTGCGGGTCGCATTAAGGATGCTTTTAATGCGCTAGCGATCGGATCGGGGTTCATTAGCGAGAGCGTATCATATATGCAATGAGGTAACGCACGTTGATATGGCCCTCGGCCCACTCTTTGTATGGCTCCCTGATCGCACGACCGATGAGAGTAAAGATGATAGCAGTACCAACGAGAACGATAGTCTCCTCGTTCACAACATACAGCTCCTGGGAAATGGCAGCAGCCGCGACGCCGGTACCGAGGACAACCGACCCGGTCTTGCTAATGAGAGAGTTTCCGGGGAGGGCGTCGATAAGCGCATTGGCGCGCTGCTCTGGGGGCTGTCGAGCTGTTTATAGGACATTTAGGGTGTTGCATAAATGGTCGAAATTAGGGGGAACTAACCATCAGAAAGCTGGCGGCTAAAGTAAGGTACAATATTAACACCATATGCGTACGTTCGATACGCTTAATAGAGCAGAAACGCACCTTTGGACGGCAGCGAGGCGTGGGACCGCGGTGATCTGTCTGCGCAGAACCGACGCTACGATCGCGCGGAAAATTAGACAAAATCCACCTAGTTTCTTCACATTTGAATACTATACTTACAAGAGCCCCGAAGCGTCTGAACGGCAATGCGAGAGGCCATCTTTAAGGCAGTGAGAGTGGTGGTCGAGTTTCAAGTTGCAAATTACACAAACTCGGAACGCCCGGAATCAGCGGCGATCCTCGGAAGCAAATGTCTATTATTCTCTTGTAACATTTCTAATAAAGTCCACTTCGAGCCCTCTCCTGGGTCTACTCAAGTTCTAGCTGGGTATAATGTCTCGAGTCGCAAAGGCAACACTCCTTGCATCGATAATCTTCGCTGGGGCCGCAGTATGGGGGGTTCACGCTCAGCAACAACAGGAGCGAGACGTGAGTATATCCTCATTGTCTCCAGCCCCACTTACCTATCTCAATTTACAGACGATGTATCAAGGCGTGCTGCGAGATGAGGCTCGCCAGGCCGCAAAGAAGAAGCAGCGAGAACAGGAGTTCCAAGAATCTCAGCGGAAACGTGAACTCTATGAGCGTGTACAGACTGTTGGCTCCAGCACACCCGTATCTTCTTCATCGTGAGGCTCAGTCCCCGCTCCTCGAGGTTTTCGGTCGTTGGAGTCATTGAGTTCGGCCAGACCTATGTGCTTGTCAAGTGAGTTCCATCCGCATCGTTGGAGTCTATCTATTGTCTGTTTCTTGCCGCCCGTATATATTGAAGCTTTTTGTAAACGTGTTGTTATTTAGGTTCTGTCAATAGAATACCCCCCCACCTCATGTTTCCCTGCTTAGGTCACACCCAAATGAGTCTCGCACTCCGCCGTATCGTGATATGAGAATGGTGTGGATTGCAATTGCTACAAGGGTGCGTGTTCGTACAAAAAACAAAAAGCGTAAAGCGAAAACAAGGATAGCAAAATCTGGGGGGGATGGAACTGTCTAATGCAAAAATGGTGGAATCGTGAATAGGCGTTACTGAAATATATGAATCATCTCCGATCAGGAATCTGCAAGGCGTGTGTATGTCCTTCGCCGCCTGAACCCATCTACCCGCGCAACCTCCCGCCGGACCCAAGTCTTCCAAACCGGCACCTTACCGCCTCCTCCCTCGTCATCCGATGAACTGTAATACGCCGATGCCCGCACCGCACGTCCAACAGGCCACGAACGCCTCCTCGCCCAATTCCCACCCGTCGTCTCCCACTGTCCAATCCATTCCTGTCCGTGTCCGAAATCCGAATCCAAATCAAGTCCAAGATCTAGTTGCGTTTGCCCCGCTTCTGCTTCTTGAGCGACAGCGTCCGCGCCTTGCTCCTCCTCCTCGCCCTCCTCTTCCGCTTCTCCTCCTCGTTTCCCGA
>JANWGL010003595.1:0-20131 GCA_025200755.1 Ceratobasidium sp. C01 | reverse complement strand
CTAGCTGTGTCCTGGTACCCACATGTATTTAATGTAGAATTTTCACTTGGCTCAGTGTCCTGGATTTCTTAGTTTTCTGAAAATACATCAGAATTGCATAAGTCTTGCATCACACCCGAGATTTTGAATCAGCCGCTACTCTCCCAGATCTCATCAGATTCCTCCGAAGTTTTACATGAAGGCTTTCAGTATGCTGATAGTTATGTACATATTTTTTGCTAGCTAAATATATGCTCGTGTCGGCCTGGATTACTCCAACACTGGGATTTGGTCACGTGAGGCAAGACTTTTTCGAGCCAGTGTAGGTCCCCGAGTTTGC
Source organism: Ceratobasidium sp. C01 (assembly GCA_025200755.1). Lineage (NCBI taxonomy): Eukaryota > Fungi > Basidiomycota > Agaricomycetes > Cantharellales > Ceratobasidiaceae > Ceratobasidium > Ceratobasidium sp. C01. The sequence continues at coordinate 19,812 of JANWGL010003595.1, read as the reverse complement.
ACATGTTTGTCCCGATACGGTATCGGGGAGACAGAGCACCGCAAGTCAAGATAGTATTGTACAGCACAATTTCAGTTACCATGCCATACAAATTACACCAACAAACAAAACTGAACTGTCCAGCGAGAACACCAGTCAAAAAAGACCATATATGCGAGAACCCCATAGATATCCACCTCCTTGTTTAACTCTACCGTCCTATATCAAAACTCCTCCGATTCTCAATCCCTTGTCCCCTAGGCGCCGGAATCGACACGACTTGGATCTGCTTTTTCTCCAAGAACGGCGCAGGCATGCTCAACCTCCTCAGACCTCGTCCCATCCACGTTCCTATCTTGCCCGGCGACCCCGACCCTAATTCGGAATCCGACTCATCCCGCAGCTGCGTCGAGTACCTCGTGTTGCTAGAAGTAGGCTGAGACGTCGCCCATGGTGGACGCGTGTCGTCTGGGATACTCTCAGGAGAGGCGGGTCGACGGCCAAACGGGATATGAGACATGCCGATGGTTGTGCTCGAGCTACTGCTGGTGGCCGTGGTCCCGCTCGTACTGGTGGTTCCGCTCGTACTAGTCGTCCCACTGGTGCTAGTCGTCCCGCTTGTATTCGTAGTCCCACTCAGCCCCGTCGATCCACTAACACCTGTGCTCGAACTCGCTCCGGAAGACCCGGTAAACTGCTCGTACTGCTGGTGCTCTCGTTGAAGCGCTATCCTCGCCCTCTGCAACTCTAACTCCCGCTGCTCCAGATTCAACGCATGCTCTCGCGCTCGCCATTCGCGCTCCCGCTGATCCCGAACATTGTCCAGCTCCCGAGAGGCCCAGCTCATACTAGCACCCGTGTTGTGGACGTTATCGAGGGAAGGCGATGTGAGTCCCATTCGATCGTTGAAGGACGACGGCGGAGGAGGTGCACGTGTCCAAGTCGCACGGGTTGCGTGAGGCAGTTCAGGTGAGCGAGCGGCATTCATCATGTCCGAGACTGCAGAGGCGAGAGGAGGCCGTTCTCTAGTCGGCAAAACAGGGGACAGAGGAGCAGCCTAAGACAACAAACGTAAGTCGCTGACGTAATCAGAACGATCTAATTTTAACCATACCTGGCTGTCATATTTACTCCTTATAGCAGCGACCCTACTCATCGTCCCTCCTCCCAACGACTCGATGCTCCCGCTTCTCTTCCTCGCCGTTTTCATGTCCAACGGCATAGGCAACGGCCTTCCTCCTCCCCCAATACCCTCCACAGTCGACTTGGGCCTCTCAGGCATCGGCCTCGGTCCACCCGCAATCGCCTTCCTATCCTCGTCCAACACCAGCCTCTTCACTGTTCCCGTCGGCCCAGTCTCATACTGACTCCCACTTCCCCAGCCATTTCCTCCACCCATCGCTGATTTCGCAGGCGATCCTGGCCCCTCAGCTCCAGTTCGGTTCTCGGGGATGTGCGCACCGGCGGCAGCAGCCATCCTCTCGACGCTCTCTCTAACGGCCGCACCCTCTAGCTCAGTAACGTCGATCCCCATCTCCTTGTTCTCGTTCAGGAACCTTGAAATCGAAACAGTCTGTTCGGCTCCTGGGTCCTCCTGTCCAGCTCCAGCTCCAGCCCCGGCTCCAGTCCCAGGTGCCGGCGCCCACGAGCCCAAGCTCCAGGTCCGTTTCGCAGGCGTCGGCGTTTCAGGCATACCGTCCAGACCAGGCTTCGTACTAGGAGTTGGCGGCGTAGGAGCATACTCCGTGTTCTGAGGGTTTGGGAGTGGAGTACGTGTTGGAGACGCAGGAGCGCGTACGGGAGAAGGGAGACCGCGTTTCGGTGACCCAAAAGGATCAGGTAGCGCGTTGAAGGGTCGAGTAGGAGTGGACGGGGGCATTCCATCGTATGCATCCGCTGGGAGACTAGCAGAAGCTCTGATCGGTGATGGTGGTGGAAGCCCCACGTGTGGTCGAGTAGGCGACGCGGGATGTTGAGGTGGTGGAGGGAATTGCGTCGAATCTTGCCTCTGCGGGATGGGTGGAGGTGTCGGGGCAGCGACGGATGCTGGGGCGAGAGCAGGAGACGCGCCTAGCCTGGGTGACATACCGCCCGTTCCGTGAATTGGCACAGGAGATGCGAGTCCTCTAGCAAACGGCGCGAGGGGTGGCTTCAAGTCTCCTCCCGTCTGATCAAAGTATCCTCCTCCAGTGATAGCGCCCATCCCAGGAATCGGCGTGACCGGGAAAGGGGAAATGAGAGGGGTCGAGCGACCGTTGGTGCTAGCTCCGCTGAAGCTAGTCCCTGTAACGCTTGTTCCTGTCATGCTTGTTCCTGCAATGCTTGGATCGTAGTTGGCCGCCTTCCGAGGTGACCGGTTCAACTTCTCGATTACTCCGGATCCGGGTTTATCGATATCTGGCAAATCCTCGGGAACTGCTGCTGCCCAACCTCCTTCACACAGCGCCCGCCATTGACCGATTCGTCCGACGTGGGGTCCGGCGCGACGAACATGTTCGCAAGCGCCAGTCCACGAAGCATCGGCAACGCGAGATAGAGAGGCGCCGACGGCGAAGAGGGTGGTAACGTGTCGTTGTGATACTGATGTCTCGTGTGCACTACGGATCCCTTAGCTTAATGATCATTCGGGAAGACGCTGGTGACATACAGTTTGGCGGCGGCCATCTCGTGACCAAGTGTGCTAAGAAGATGAACTTGCTTCGCGTGTTCATCTGCGGTGTACGGGACCTTGCCTTTGACCTTCTTATCGTATGTCGAGGCTGGAGGATATCATCAGCTAATTAATGACATTAGGCTGCAGACTAGACTTACACGCTTGCTTGAGACGAACGTTGGTGTTGAACGTGAGCTCGTCATGGGCTTTCTCCTCTTTCTACACCACACGTCAACAAAAAATTAACGAGGATTATCGGATACACTCACAGCCATCTTCTTGAAATGCTTCCGCACGTCAGAGCTCAAATGATCATATTCCTTCTCAGCCAACTTCGCGAGCTTGCCGTCCACCTCTCCAAGTGCCTCGAAGAGCGCCGCGCTAGCTTGCATCGCATTCCCTACAAACCAATCAGCTCCATCCACAACGCGAGAAACAACCAACTCACCAGGCGCCATACCCGTCCCCTTGACCCCAGCCGCATCCTTCAACGCCCTTCCCAGCTTTTTCTGCAAATTCGCCATCGACGTGACAGCCTGACAATACTCCGAGAACAGAGTCACCACAATCTCTATACATTTCGAGCTCTTGTGAACTTCAGCTCGTTCCCAGATGTGCGACATGATGATTCAGTCTCGTGCATAGACTAGTAAGGGGGAGGATGTTCAGAAGCTTAATTGCGAGGATAGGGGTTGAGTGTCTCAAATGCCAACATTCTGCCACGTGACCCGAGGAGCAGATGGATTTGCGAATTCAGGGACGTGATGAGCGCTAATTGTGCGTTCCCGGCCACCACATGCCACAACTGGGAGCCGACCGTTAATTATAGACTAGAAGCAGCCCGCAACCGGGCCACGGACCATGCGTTGTCGAATATATGCTGTAAGGAATTTATCTAACACGCGGTGTATACTTATATGCTACCATCTTTTCTCACTAAATCCCGAAACAAGCTACGGGCAAGTGGGAGGGAACGTAGTGTTAAAGTCATATCTCCCTAGCCGCGGCAATGTTGTAATGATTTGTTCGTAACCGAAACTATATCATGAAGGGCGGAGCGGGTAGGCACGGTGGGCGTTCCGCTTACCCTGCTTGCCCGCTGCGCAGTACAACTTGTATGTAGCTTCAGGCGTTAGAAGACAAAAGCTCGTATGTAAAAGACATTTGATTTCTTCCACGCTGTGGTCTTGGGATTATTGTATTGCGGGTTAGGTTATGACGAGATGGTTATTCGAACTAACCCACTTACATTCTGTTTGCGACTAATCTTGGCGGTAAGTCTCAGTAGGGATGTCCGGGCTTGCATTTGAGGTCCCTGGCCTCGATTGAGCGCTCTGAATGTTAGAGAGTTAGCCGCGCTTGGCCTTCGATTACCGGGATAGAGTGCTGAAGGAGTGATTGTTCAGCTTATCCTGGCCTTAGGGTGCGAGGTCGCCCCCCTCTTGCACCAACAGAGGAACCCATGCAGGAGGGACGAACCGCACCTTCACAATCACTGTATAATTACCTAAAGTGAATTCTGATCACGTAGATCGACGCAGAACGTGAGATGCAGTAATAAAAACAAGCGTATAAGCACATACTGACTCTGAGTGAATACAGGGCATTCAAGGGGGTGTATGCGACCCCATAGTTGACTTATCCTTCTCTCTACCCCACTCCCTGCCTGTATTCTTGTTTAGGTACCTATATGATACTGTTTATTTACTATGAATCTATTTGTGTTTCCACTACCGCACCGCGAAGTTTAGTCCGTCAAGCGAGGTCGAACAAAGCACGAGGCATAACTGAGCAGAAACGAATTGGTTGCTCCGCTTGTTCCAGTATAACAAACATATAAGTTTCGTCAGAGGAACCATCAGCGAAGTAATTTGCCTACCGACAACTATCGGTTACACAGACCTACACGTTCACCGGTTCTCAAACCCAATGTTGAACGATCAAACGACTAGACCGAACCACCCAGTGATGTCGTGACCCAAGGTCATGACCCAGTCATGACCTTATGACCCTTATGACCCATGACCCGGTCATAAGGTCATGAGGGTCAGCGCTTGTATGTGACTTACAGCGCTTAGCCATGCGCCCAGCGCTTGGTCAACTAGATAAATTCAAAGGTTGAAGAATGACTTGCCAGCACCGCATATCTTACTGAAATACGACGAAATCTGACGCAAGGGAACCGCAGTCTTGGGGCATAAGGCATAACATATATTGTAGGGAGCAATGTTAGATGTTTGCCGCCCGGCTTGCTTCACCTCCCAAGAACTATTGCGCAAATTCTAGCCCATGGGTAACGGGATATGCTCATGAAACGAACGTTTAATGATGTTAATACGTCATCAGATCCACTTTGGCTTCTAAACAGAGTATAGCTGCTGAAGTGGTTATAAGGGATAAGCCGTAACCATCGCTTCCCGTAGAATACATTCATCAGGGGAACAATGCACGCATACTGACCTTTAGTTACATGCTAGTGAGATTGTCTAAGTGCTTGAAAGTTTTAGAGCAAGTAGCAAGGATGAAATAGCTGTTGCATGGCACGGACATCAAATTTCAGACCTCGGCCTTTTGCAATATAATCTACGCTGTATCCCGGAGCTTGAGCGTGTGATTCCAGTGCGTCCGCTTTCGTCCCAGTACCCTATAATTTGTCGTATTGACAAGCCTTCCAACCTTCAGATTTACTTACTTATTCAAGTACCGAGGGCACGTCTTTTAGCAAAGCGCTCTAACCTGTAGCTAACTGAATGAGTAATATATATGCTGCAATGTTTGTGATGCCCGAGTCAGTGATCAATTCATCCCGATCAATGGCTCCCAGAACTGCTAGCTCGTTGCCTGGAGGCTTTATGCCTGCATTTCCAAGCGACCCTGAAGATTTCTCGAGGCTCGTTCAGTGAATCTGCTTAAACGGGGTATGCGAGGTTCGCCTGAATGTGCTACTGGGCCTTAGCTAACAAGATGGACCGTATTCAAACTGAATAATAATTGTAGTTTGCGAGGGACACCATTGCACCTGGCGTAGCCGCAGACATCAAACCTTTGGTAGTGTTGTTGAAGGACGCGTCTCCTACTACCCCGGGCAAATGTACCGAGTCAGTACAATTACCCGCCGTTGTCGTTCGAGACATATTTTCGCCTAGCATAGGCCTTGCTTGGTCAACTTCGAGGGTGTAAGCTTATTTGAGTTTCAGATGTACGTTTAATGTCATTTACGACCAAGCCGCGCATATGCGGATAGTAAGCTGACTCAGCGGCTGACCCTCGACCCCCGGCTGACCCAAGGTCATGACCCGGTCACCGACCCGGGTCGAGGGTCACCAGCGGATTTGCTGACACATATACAAGATAGTTCCCAAAGTAGGTACATAGGACCCTTGATACTGTGCAACTACTTAATGATTACTTAATGGTACGTTGTCGATAAGCGTTTGCCAGAAACCGCGCCGCTCTGAGCACATGCACTCCTCCTCACTCACCCCACCACCATTCTACCTGTGTTATATAAACTCTTCTGTTAAAATGGCTCGCTCTAGTCAACCTGTTATCCATAGCTCGCCAACGGCTGCGAATAATAACAATTGGTACGTCGATGCCGGTCACTCTTTCTCTTGTCATGGCAGCTAATAAATGCCCCTACCAATGCCTTCTCCCAAACATTTAAATTACTGTCCTTAGCCCTTCTGCACTGGTTCTTATCGTATCATTCATCTTCTTCTATACCGTACATGCCGTTGGGATGCTGTTCGAAGTACCTCCAACAACAGTGAACGAGGCTGAGCTACAGCTACAGCTGGAGCCGGAAATCCTCCTTCCACCCGAAGAACCCCAAAACGTAGCGTCAACTCCCCTCCTAAGCTCGCTCTACGGACACCCGCTCGTATTGCCTGCTGAACCTGACGAAGAGTAGTAAAAGGACAGGAAAACACCCGACATTCCCAAGGGTTCAATGTGAGGACTCATGCTACCAAGCGTTATCAACTAGCCAGGCGCTAACCATTTCTCAATTCAAAATGGCTTACATCCAGTTAGCGCCCCACCGAATCTTTACTTAACTGAATTGTATGCGCTGATGCCACCCGGTTTGACGCCTCAACCATCCTCGGTGACTTCTATTTGCACACACGATTCCGACTTCTTGAAACATCTCATATTTAAGCTAGATTGTTATTCCGGCGTGTATGCGCCCATCATATTCACCATTCTCACCCACTCGTTTTTGTTTTCAACGTCGCAACCGCGCTCTCGCTCCCATGTTCGCAATATGTTGTTCGGGCTTTATTTATACCACATAACACAAATATGTTACCTATTGTTTATGTGTTTATCTCAGATACATGCGCTGGACTCAAATGGTTGTGTGCGTTAGGAGCTATGTCATCATCAAAGCACGAGGCTAATCGAGATCGGAATTTTGATCAAATGCGCGTCGGGTAATGTTTATGTGCCCCAAAGGGACTTAATTACATCAAAAGTATAAGATCAAACGACTAATTCGCTAATCAAACGAAAGACAGAAACAAGACTGAGTAACGCAGAACGACAATACCACAGAAATGAACCAACGAGGCGGCGCACGTCGGGCGGATTTCGGAACAAACACGACAACTCACTCATGACAAACACAATGTAATACGAGCAGAAAGATGAAACTAGCCTAATCCAAAACCTCCTTGACACGACACGACGATCACCATTTGTACTCCTTCAACGTATTCTGCGCCGCAATCCCCTGTTCCCTCTGTAACTCCACCTCTTTCCTCGTCTCCTCAAGCTCATCCTCCAACTTCTTCACATGATCCAACTTTCCCTGCCAGCTTTTCCTCGCGGCGACCGTATTCGCTCTCAGCTTCTCGTCCACAGCCGAGCGTAAGATGCGCCAAAGGAGTTCGCGTACGAGTAAACTGAGATTTGTGGCACAGAATTTGACTCTAAATTACAAGCAAGGCTAAATCAGACCCCAATTTAGCGCCGTTTGGGCGATCCACCGTTCTTTAGTAAAGAAAGCGCAGTGTGAGAAAGGTTACAATCGTGACGCAAAATCGTAAGGACGTATCAAAGAGCCGAAACGGTGGTGGAGTCTAAGAGGTAAGGCCGCTCCTAGGGAGGTAAAGAATGTAACAACTACTAACTAACTAACTATTCGGTCTAAAAGCGCCAGAATCGGCGATGAAAGTGGCCATGGTAGTAAGGCCCGAGGGTTCAAATGCTTCTCTCAAGAGGAGGGGACGGGATCGCCGCCTGAGTTTCATTCAGGTGACCCACATAAATTGACAAACGTTGAGCCATTGTTGACCAATGCGTGTGTATCTCAAGGACTACCTGAAATTACACCGCTACTCAGGGGCAGGCAGTGGTTTACTCAACTACCCAGTGTACTCCTAATGTTCTTTCCGTTGTAGGAAGTTGCCCGTATAACAGTTGCACTAGACGGTCATCTGACGATGTTTCCCTTGACGCCTTCCTGTAACATATCGGAATCGATACTCATCGCTGCAGTGAGTCTCTCATCGTAATGTGATTCTGGATAAATTTATAAGAGATGGGGAGAAAGCTGTCGTGCTACACAGTACCACCTCGGGAGGTAAACCCCCGGATTTTCGGAATGAAAACCCGGAAACTAACCTCTGTCAATAGTCATACGGACTTATCCCAAGGGGAAAGGCTAGCACCTCATCGTCATGGCATTGGGATTCTTCTTTTTAGTGATGTCATGCTGCGATCCGCGCTCCACCGGAAGCAAAGATCCCGAATCCTAGATGCTTTACGCTCCCTCCCTGATTATACATTTTTTTTATTCGTTCCCCCCAAATTCTCTGATGTCCACTTCCCGCCGAGGTCATTATGTGCACGTTGGACACGTCAAAGAACTTATCATTGTCCAACCCGGAGAAGGTTTCATTGATACTGGCAACTTCAGGGTCGTGGCGTTTTCCGTCATTGTCGATTGTCGGTTGTCCAACTGTCAATCTGTCAATCTGTCAATCTGTCGCTATGTCTTTTGTCACTTGACAACACAATCACGAATAAATAGCAAGCTGAACATGTATTGCCTTGCTCGCACACTCTTTCTACCATCCCGAAAAATCTACGAAACCCACCCCATTTTTGAACACTAAGCGTTAACTGATTAGGCTCGCCACGACGTCGAAATCGCGTAGTAGTCAGCAGAATGCCGAAAATATCCAACATAGTACCACTTCCTGGCGTACCCGAACTCGAGAGCCTTGTCCAAAACTTTGTTAGACGTCTGAAGGCACGTGATTCGATCTTGACTGGACCGCGAACGAGACTGATAAAAGTAGTAGGATGAAGACCTCGCTCACGACAAGCGTGCTGTACTCGCCGAGCGACTTGAGGCACTGTTGGAATGCGCACAAAAGCTGGAGAACCCCGAGGAGCTTGCAAGGTGGGTGTTACAATATCTCCTGCATTTCTTAATCTCAGGTCGCCTCACCGTATTGTAGCCAACTGCTGGAGATCTAGAAGTAGCTGATAGTAGCTGATGGCTCGCGCTCACGACTCGGGATCCGAGATGCGCAGCGCAGGTTAGTGGATGACTTCCCGTAAGCTCTAAACGACAGCTAAGCTAGGCTAAGCTATCGCCTGCAAGCTTAAGGGCGGATGCCTGCTTCCGACCCGATGGATCCGCCAGGTGTGGGGCAATCATCTGGTTCCTGATTCTTGTACCCTTGCAATTATCCAGTTCCTGATTGCCTTCTTGTATTATTGACCATGTACTTACGAAGGCGACTCAGTAACTTTCTTGCATTCTCTCTTATTTGAATCTGACAGCACTGAGTCTCCCCGGCGCCTTAGGCTCAAAGATTGTGGCAGCTTTGCTTATTGTATCCATCGGAAACATGTTTGTTTTCTCGGAATGAAGCAAATGAATGGCGTCACCTGTTCCTTGCCTTGTACCAAAATGGGAGGAGCCGCCTATATGCTCTGACATTTGTCACTTTGCAGCCGCTTCATGACCGGAATTGTGGGGTCGGAAGCAGACTCCCGTTCTTTAGCTTGCAGGCAATAGCTTAGCCTAGCTTAGCTGTCGTTTGGAGCTTACGGGAAGTCATCCAGTAATCTGGGATGATTTGGGCAGGAAGCTTTACAAGACAATGGAAGTAAACACGGTATGTAGATCGCAAAACACCTTTGACAAAAGCTCACTCTAGTGGCCAGCTCAACCTTATCGCAGACTCAGCGAGCCATCTCACGCAAACATCAGGTAATATGATTCTATATGCGCCTGTTCACGTGCTAAACAAGGAACAGCTCAAGATCGTCGAAGGGTACGAGGTAATTAACCAAACCGAGATATGGAGGGCTTCTCCGGAAACTATACCGATCGCTTGTGAAGACCAGTTTGAAGACGTCAAGATCTCCCTACGTACCGGCCGACTTGGGAAGTTGTCTGTAGCTTATCTGACTGCGGTTTCGGACTCGAAAGACCTGGCGCATGAGGTGAGAAATCAAAGTCTTGGCTCGCCGAAGACTTTTAACCAACTCTCCCGGCTAGCTCGTGGAGAAAGCAACAGAGTGTATTTCCCAATCGTTGTACGCATTCTATTTCTATTTATTTGTCCTACATTTCATATTATTGTGTCTAGACATGTCAACGTCGCTCAGCTCGTTGGAGTGTCTCAAGGCTACCATGGTCTAAATGGCATTATCGTCGTTATGGGCAAGCACATTGCTACTTGGGGCGGGCTAAATATTCTGACCTTATGCTCTATGTAGATGGGATTGACGTTCGCGAGTTTGTTTTACAACCACACTCTGGCGCCGTGTGGGCTACACTCGTAAGCACATTCCCGGGATAGCATATGGTGGGCTTTAACATATGGATTCTTAGCTTCGAGGTCATCAGGTGAGCTGCATGCTCTGAAAACACTAAGGCGTCGCTGATCCACTTATACATCTCAAGGACTATGTGAAGTCAGATTTTTGCTCGACGGCAAGTTGTAGCTCGCTTGGGTACCCGGAGTAGTTCTGATACTGTTTCTGTTACAGATGGCTGCGCATATAACAGTTGCATCGAATGGGCATTTAACTGTATTTCCTCTGAGGGCTTTCCACGGAGGATTTAAGGTTATAGGTACCTCTGCAGTGAGTCTCTGAAATACTCTTACTCGCTGAACGTCATGAACTAAGCTAGCTACACCTTTCGTAAATTGACTCTGCCGAAGGGCGTACCGCTATTCCAATCGCATATGTGGGCGTTAGTAAAGGAGCCGAGAAAACCATTCGTTTGGGGTGATATCTTCACTGAGGCTCAGCAGCTCTCTGATCGTCTTGGCATCGACCTCGACAGAATCGCCTGCTGTAGCTCCTCCCTTTCTCTTCCTGAAATACGTCAACGATGACTGATAACTCATTAATGACCAGGTCACGACGTTTCTAGCTCAGTAATGCTGCAACTTCCCGATAATGCTTCCCCGGATGAGCTACCCAACACACTGTACTATCACTGGAATCCCCAATCTTCTGATCCCGACGAGGTTACGGGTTTCCTAGGGACGAGCGAAGTCCCGGACTGGTCTGCATGGCCAGAATCATTTGGCGACTTGAATTTTGCGTTTACCCTGTGAGTCGTCTGGTTTCCCTGGACGCGCATCTCAATACTATATTGTTCTGATAATTGTATGCTCATTTTGGGGGCCGAAATATTTAGTTCGAACCAAATTTATGAAATGCGCAATGACTGGGACCGTATGTACGAGAGGGAACTCCAGAGGGGGGTCGCCGCTATGCCAGGGAGTTATCCTGGCGCTCACATCGAGGAGACTCCGCCATAAATGTATTGATGATGTGTGTTTAGCTGAAATTCGTTTATTCAATAATACGTCCTAGTCTTTCTGCACTTTCAAACCGCCAAGCTCGCATTTAGCTGCGAATGAACCCTTTTATATGCTACTGGATCGATGAGCAATGGATCTCCGCCGTGTCCAGGTCACTTTGCTGTGTGGCCTTCGTTGGGTAGCTCGCATCGTGTTTGGGCAACTCAGTCAGATAATCGCTCTCTGCTCCAATTAGCGCCCAAACCGACCCCAGGAACTTTTCCTTGACCATTCGCCGCGATCGGATGAACTTCGGGGGGGGGGGGACGATAAAATCGAACTCGGATAGGGATTCTATACTGTTTCTGACAACTGCGTGCCTTGATACTATGATTTATCCAGGCGCATGGAAATCTATGGGAGGTTCAATGACTGGAGCTGTGTGTACGAAAGAGAGCTACAAAAGGGCATCGCAACAATACCAGAAGCTATGCTAACATCGCATACAGTCTGCGTCTTACCTGGTACCCAAGCCTTCTAAATCGGGACGGGTCCTCGCGCCGTTACGCATCCTCAGTTTTTCAAATTTGGATGCGGCACGGAATCGGGCAGCAAACTCCGATAACTCCTTATAGTATTGAATACGCTCACCTGAGTATAAGAGGCAGCGTAGATTTCACCCAGGAGTATCCCATCCCATAACTTGAACTACAAACCTTGGTCTTGCGCTTGCGTACACACCTGAAATGGCTCCTCGCATCCTGTTCGTTTACACTTCTGCTGACAAGAATCTGACCGGCAATCCCTCTGGGTGGTTCCTTCCAGAGGCAGCTCATCCCTACTATATTCTACACGAGTAAGCCTAGGTCGACTTTGGCGAAGAATTAGAACCTTGCTAATGTTCGTCTAGAAAGGTGGAGATTGACTTTGCTGCACCTCACGGCCCCAACCCCCCAGTGGACCCCTTTTCGGTCAAATCCTTCAACGACGATGACGGCGCTAGGTTCCTGGCTGATCCAGTGGTCAACCAAAAGTTTGCCACTGCAAAGAAGATCTCAGAAGTAAATCCCGACGAATATGACGCTATTTTCTACGTTGGGGGGTCAGTGGACTCTAGATATCTCAGCTCAGCATTTATCTAATATTTTATTAACAGACAAGGCCCAATCATTGATCTGGCTTACAACCCGGGTAGCGACAAAGTGGCCAACGCGGTAAGCCGGGGGACACTTTCGCCTGCCTTGAATACCAACGCAGAGGAGGAGGCCATCCATGGAGTTGCTGGTGTTCCGTTCCTTCTTGAAGACCGCATCAAAGAGCTGCGAGGAAATTACGTGAAGGCTGACAAGGACTGGGAGGTAAGTGGTCACGAAAGTGTTCGCAAAAGGATACTGATACGGCATATATACAGCCCAAGATAGTTGTAGATGGGAAGATTATCACCGGTCAGAATCCTGCTAGCGCGAAGGGCGTCGGCGAGGAAATTCTCAAGGCGCTCTTCGCCTGATTGCGCATGGTACTAGCCTAACGATGAGCATTTACCTGTATAATAAATAATGTATGATGAACGCAGGTTTCTGGCCCGTCCCTTCCCTGCGGACCGGTTCTTCGGCTAATGTGATAACTGTTCTAAGTCAGCACACGAATATCAATCAATTCCAATGCGCATGTACCGCGTTCTTTCGGCAAAACACACCTCTTTTGGGGGGTGGGTACCGAACCCAAGTGATTCCCAGATTACGATCTTGCTATTGGGTAGTTTGAGCTGAGCAGACTACATCTCAGCGGATGGAAATGCTGGGATCATTGAGAGTAATAAAATATGCGCATATACACATAAGAAAAGGGGGGGGTGTCGAAGAAGAGAGATATAACGTGGAAGCTGGAGGTTTCTCATGGACTCGGCGGCCATTAGAATCGGGAGACGAGCAAATCCGGTCGACTAGGGCTAACCTCCTGAAGTGCGACGACGATTTGCGTGGGTTAAAACAATTCCAATGTCCCAGTAATTGAGCACTTACCTTATGATTAGCTGTGGTGGACGTGTATAACTGTTCAGGTACGATTAGCTATAAGGCTCTGCTCTATCTGATAGACAAAACTGGGGGAAGTTTCACACCAGTCGCGGCTTCTAGCTACCCGCGTTTAGCCTTCAAATCCAGTGAAGTATCCGCTTGTCAACTAAACGCGGTCATAAAAACGTGGCCAACTGTTCCGGTAAGATCCTTGGTTCGCTCCAACCGCTGATGCTCATATATTAAAATTTGAATGAGGATAGTCGGTGGGATACAGTGCAAAGGTCGTTGAATAAATGCTGTGAATAATAGCGTACCACAGGAGTAGAAATACTAAGATCGAACGAAGCCAAGCTGGTCGGTGGAGGTATTTGCTGGTCTGGTCAATAACACATTAAATATTGCAGGGTCACGACTGGTTCGGACGTGTTCCCATATTGACACCCGATTTCAGATCGTCACCTGCCGTTGGGGTGTCAGTTTGCACTTTTTGGCTGGGTAGCCACTTCGTAATCTACCACACGGCAATTCGTCCAGTTATTTGCATCGTTTACCGACCTCCGCACTAGTTGAATTACTTACCAGTCATTTACTGGTAATTTCCCAGTAATGAGCGTTGACTTCCTTCTCGTACACCAGGTTGCACGCAATGGCGCTCTTATATGCAGGCTGCTTACAAGACACGATGGGGTAGCGCTCATGCAGAACATGCTGGTGGTAATAGTGACCCTGTGTAATGGTAACGTAGCTGGTTCTGGGACGGTGGCAGTGCTAGCCGAATGCATGTTCGGCTAATCACCACCGCAACGTCCTTGCCCTTGCGCCTATCACCCAGTCCTTTCTATCGCTGCTCGAGCTAGGGCGTATCAAATCAAGCATTCATCCGTTCACAGCTGTTAGTTACCTGCCACCGACTTTGTTGCCTGTCTGAAGCGCCCACGGGGACTCTGGCACTTAGCTATGGCTTCCAACGATGTGGCGCCTCTGCAACGATGGAAGACAGACCATTACGTTCTTACAATAGCGGTATCACATGACGCCACCCGGGTTCTCTCACTGACAGCGGAACGTCATATCCGTGTCTGGGATTTGCGAACTGGGGCTCTTATTCTTGGACCCGTACGTGGTCGCATAGATGTATGCTGGTCGCACGACGACAATCGGATCGTCTCTATCTCAAGTATCATAGATGACAATACTCTCCGCATATTGGACGCGCACACTGGCGCTCTTATCGGTCAGCCACTGAAGGGACATAAAGGAATGGTGTCTACAGTGGCATGCTCCAATGACGGTAGTCGCATCGCGTCTGGCTCGAGGGACAACACGATCATTATGTGGGACGCACGAACTGGTGATCCTATAGGCGAGCCTCTCGGGGGGCATACTCATTCAGTTTTTTCGGTGGCGTTCTCTCCCGACAGTACACTCATTGCCTCTAGCTCGGGAGACGGGATCGCTCGTGTTTGGGACACGCGTAACGGTGCTCCCGTACATGAACTGCACGGACAACATGCCTTGAATACCTACACCATCAGGTTCTCGCCGGACAGTACTCGTATAGCCTTTGCCTTGGGGATGAATATTGAAATCTGGGACGTACGCACTGGCACTCACTTACTCGAGCCGCTCAGGCACACCGACGAACCCGGGTGCGTGGCATTCTCACCCGACGGTGCCCTCATCGTCTCGGGTACGGCGCTCGGAACCATCTGTGTATGGAACACTCTCACTGGCGATCTTGTAGGCGAGCCAATCAAGGCGCATTGGAAATATATCACCTCGGTAGATTTCTCTTCCGACGGAAATTACATCGTCTCTGGCGGATATGACACATACGTATCTGTATGGAAGGCTCCTCAGACAGATAGATCGGTTCCTTCACGGGAGGTGCCTCATAGCATACCTTCATTCGACGTGATAACCAGTAGCATGGTAATTCGCTAGTCTACATGCATGGTCTACTAGCGCTCATCTGTTTTCTATCCTGTAGTCCGCTCAGGAAATGCTCAAACTTCTGGTGCAGCATGGGTGCACCGACCTGACTACATCCGTTCAAATCGATCTGACTACTGTTGTCGTGGCGTCAGGAGGGTTTGGTGACGTCCGACGCGCGACGACGGTTGATGGTACTCTTGTCGCAGTCAAGACACTTCGACTACACCTTTTACGTGAAAATGGCGATAAGGCTACAAAAGTAAGTTCTCCCTTCTCTGCTGATATCTACCCTGGCTGAAGGCACACGTCTTTGCAGCGCGCCGTGCGCGAAGTACATGTATGGTCCCAACTTGACCATGTGAACGTTCAAAAGTTGTTAGGCGTGGTTGTGCTCCCAGATGGACTCGGAATGGTGTCTCCTTGGATGTCAAGAGGTGACTTGAGGCATTATATCTCAGCCCACCCTGATAGAGAGCGCTACACGTTGGTGCGTCAGGTTCCAGCCGCTCAACTCAACCAGCTTAGAATGAGTTACAGTGCGTTCAAGTAGCTTCTGGGGTCTCCTATTTACATGGCATCGATATGGCAAGTCCCGATGAGTTGGATCCTTCCTTTACTGACCACCAAGCACAACGTCCAGGTCCACGGGGATCTTAAAGCCGTAGGTCCCAGCACACAGTTCATACTGTGCCGCTGAAAAGAATATGTACCCGTTCTCACGTTGGTTTCTAGAACAACATACTTGTATCCGACGACGGAACACTCAAGATCAGCGACTTCGACTATGCCATACTGGCCGATGCTTCGCTTCAGTTCTCTGCCACAACACGACCTGGGGGAGGGACACTGCGATGGATGGTACATAATTTATCTGGCATAGAAATCTTTGTTGAGAAATCATTCGTAGGCGCCTGAACTTCTACAAGCAGAAGAGGCAGATCAAGAACCATCCACCCGGATCCCCGCTACGAGGAGCAAAGAGTCTGATGTGTATGCACTCGGAATGGTCAGTCCGTTGGAAATATATATAATTGCACTGATTGAGATGGCGCATCGATCAGACAATGCTCGTAAGTTATCGCCCTGAGAATCAGCGGTCTCAGCGTCTCACACCGTCCAGGAAATAATCTCGGGGGACGTACCTTACGCTGAGTACCGTAGTGATATGGGTGTATACGGGGCAATCTATCGGGGAATGCCACCAAAGCGTCCAAATGAGCTACCCGAGTCTGATAGCCTAGCGAATCGGATGTGGGAATTTCTTCTGAGATGCTGGAACCACGATCCGCTGGCTCGCCCAGTTGCGGCGTCGGTGTTGGCAGCGGTGAGTTATTCCACATGGTCAAAACATTCTGAGCTAAATATGTGTGGGCTCATAGCTAAATAATAACCTTGATCCCGATGTAGAAATGTCATAGCAAAAGTAACGGACATGAATTAAAAATCCTTTCATACAAAAACAGATAGATGATCAATTCAGCCAACCACATACCCCGGAGCTCGCCAATAAGCAATGTGAGATATAATACCTAAAAGTAATATAAGAACAATATCTCATTTACGCTCGAACTAGGCTCGTACTAAGAACGAAACCGCCGACCCTGAAAAATCAAATTCTTCGGCGGTTTAACGGCGCGCCCTCGTTCCGTTTTTGGAAGGCTTGGTGTCCAGGTAAGTCTGCGTCTAAGATATGCAAGGGGCGGGCGGAAATCAAATTTCTTACACCAAGCGGTAGAATATCATTTTCTATGTCTGTGAGTTCAATGGAGGGGATAAAGAGCAAAAACTGCTTAATAGAAATTGATGATATTCACTTCTTTGCCTGAAAATACACCGAAGGACATTCCGGATCAAGCGTTTTAGGAGCCCAATGGGTTCCGTAGCACTGCAAATGGGGTGGTTAAGTATCACGGAATCTTGTTTCGAGTTGAACTGCGCCCGTGAGGAACAAAACGAAGAAAAATGAATTTCAAGTCTGATTTACTTGCTGACTTTAATTCATGTCCAACCGCCACCGGAACCACGCCAATGTGCTTGCAGATAGCTATAATGGGACGGTCATTAGAGAGTTGCAGATAGATTAAGAGACAGATTGTCGAATTACCTTGCTCAACAAGGTTTCTCCACAGTCATAATGTCACATAGCAAAATTCACCAGATTTATACGTATTTATATCTGTGATGGGTCTGGTTATTCCTGTGTGCGTGCCCTCACAGGAACTCGTGGGTGGGAAAAAACGCCAGAATACGCGTATTATCACCTGATTCTAGTTTTGGAATAATATTTCCTTTTTGGGGCGAAAGTAGCAAGTAAAACGGCATAATTACGAAACAATTTCAGCCAAACGCGGCGATTATCGCCGTATCATCTTTGATTAAGTACGTTTTCGTTTATATATCGTAACCACATTGAATTAGTACATTTATGTGGCTACTGCCCCCTGCCCCCCGAACACAACACATACACGTAGTGCTGGCTAGTACATAGAACTCACGCGAGCGAACTAAGTTCGTCAAATAAGATCATATTGAAACAAGAGGCGTTATACATTTGTCGCGATGACAGGAAGCAAGATATAATAGAGAAATGGTTAACTGCAGTCATTCAAGAGGCTCGTGGGACTCGCCTGGCGGTCCACATCAGCAAAAAGGGGTTGGCAACGTAGACAGTCAGTATCCTTGTAGTATTATGTAGTCATACATATAATCCACGTAGCCCATGTAGTCACATGTAGACCAGGGGTATCTATGTAGACACGTGTAGACCAGGGGTTCATCTGTAGACATCTGTAGACATGGGCAATCTATATAGACCAAATAGTTCCTATACATATCAATATGTAGCCATATGTAGACCTCCTATATCACAATGCTCATTTAGGGCAACATTCAACTTAGATTTATTATCACCTTGCACCCCTTCTTTGGTTAGTTATTTATCACCCCAGTTCTGGCATTTTGTTGATGCCACACTCCATGTATCATTCACACTGTATACCAGTTTTGTAGACATAGTCAAATTGCACTAACACAACCATACAATTGTCAGATATAACAATGCACATATACTACCAAGTCTACCCTGAGGTCCTCCCTAATCCTGGTCAATAATGACATGGGTCGTGTTGATGGGCGGCATGTCAAGCACAGTAATAGCACCCGAGTCCACAAGAATCTATCAGTAACCAAGCGAAAATGAGTAAAGAATAAACCTACTAGGATTGAGAGGCGAATCGATGTGTTTCAAAGTCAAGAGTGATGGATAACGAGCCCACAAACACTCTGCGTATTTGTCAAACACACCGGCGATATGGGTACTCTTCTGGTGAGCGCAAATGTAGCACGCAGCAGCGCACAACAGGTTGAGGGCGTGACCAGATTGAACATATTAGAATCAAACCATCAGATCATCGCTCGCATCCTCCATAACTAATGCGACATACCTTAGTGCAGACTTCCTTGCTAATGTTGAACGCAGAACAAACTTCCTTCATTTTTTCCTTCAAACGAAGAAGCCTAAAAACAAATCAGCGAATGCCTCAAAGGCGGGAAAAAACCAACTCACCAGAGACCCTGGAATTCAGCGTTGTGCCGCGACAAACAGATGGCAAGAACTTGGGTCGGAAGTACAGAGGAGCAAGGGCACTATGGTAATCTGCACCAACTCGTCAATACAACTCACGCGCATATTCAAAGAAAACACGTACCGTTGATGTGGTAGATATCAATGACCGGGAAGCAACAAACGGTCTCCGTGATAGCCTAATTCCAAGTCGAGTAGAAGATAGCCGACGGAAGATCGCCCATGCGAGCGGAGTACGGGTCTGCTTTGGTCTGCGCGCGGAACACGGGGCTGTCGAGGATAATGCATGTGATGCTATACAATACATGGTACTCGACCTTGATAAGGTATGGCTCCCCGAAAATGATAACAGATATCCCAATCCGTCATTGCCTTGCCCATAAGAGACGACATGACACCGAGACCACCAATCCTACGAACAAGGTGAGCGCCAATGCAGAAACCCCAATAAACGCGGTACTTACTTCACCCTTCTGCTCCATGAGCGACGAAATACCGTTATCAAAACCCCAAGTGTTGAACGGCCCGCATGCGATATACTGAGGTACATGACAAGGGTTTGAGTAGCCGTGATCTGCATGAACAGTCGCACTCGCCGACCCAACCATCTCTGACCTATACTGCACAATGATATGCTGGCCGTCCCAGAATATATCGCCCGTCGGGTCGAACACGCTCCTAGAGATGGTAGTAACGTCCTCATACGCCCTCCAATTTGTCCAGTCCTTCCCGTAATTCCAGGTATAACGGAACTTGTCTGTGCTGAGGGCAGAGTGTCAGCGACGACCTCTAGGAGAGACTAATGTACAAGTACTAAAGGTACTGCACAACCAAATGCACTTAAAGTACACTGGGAAAGGT
>JANWGL010003594.1:10782-37818 GCA_025200755.1 Ceratobasidium sp. C01 | reverse complement strand
GGCGGATCGTCTCACTTGTATGGAGACGGACTCGCGATGTGGTTGACAAACTCGCGCGCACAGCCCGGGCCTGTATTCGGATCCATTGGTGTGTTCGCTGGGTTCAACTATTCGAAACCTATGATTAACGCCCTAGTTCACAGATAATTTCGAAGGACTTGGTATTTTCATTGACACGTAAGTCTATTTCCGGTCGCCCATTTCCTTCGATTTCTCAATATATGATTTTGTATAGGTACGCAAACTCACGGCACGCGTATGCTTTCCCTCGCATTATGGCGATGCTCGGCGACGGCAAGACGTCCTACGATGTTGGCAGTGATGGAGCCAAGACAGAACTCGCAGCATGCTCCGTGAGTCTCAGCCTGCGCTATTCGGATCTCATACTTACCTCTTTTTTTGACTAGGCAAACATCCGCAAAACTGATATTGCGACTAAGCTGAGGCTTGTATACTTCAAGGGCGAATACCTGAACGTAAGTCCCGATTTATTACCATCGATGCGTGTCAAACTAATAGCCTTGGTAACAGCTTAAGATCCAATACAAAGGCTGTAAGCACCCGTGCTAATCCACAATATCTTCGCTCGAAACTAACAATTGACTTCGAATAGGGGACGAATGGACCGAGTGTTTCACCGTCTGGGACATCACCCTCCCCCAGTCGCCCTTCCTTGGCTTCTCAGCAATGACCGGTGACGTCTCCGATGCACACGAGTATGTCCCCTCCCATCACCTCCTTTCCCGACTAACCCAACTTTTCTCACTCCACTAGCATCATCTCAGTCTCCACGGCCTCCGCAATCCTCGCCACCGCATCCAGCACACCCCAATCTAGGCGCCACTCCTCTCGTCAAGGCGGCTTCTGGGGATTCCTCACCTTCACTCTCAAGCTCGCCGCCGTCGGGCTCGTCTGCGTCGCAGGTCTTGCCGGATGGCGCGCGTACTCGAAAGGAGGAAAGAGGAGGGGCGGCATTGCGGGCGGGCTGGGTGGGTTGGGCAGCGGAGGGGGGATGCCGAGGTGGGATAACAAGCACTTCTAAGCTCAGTTCGAGTTTAGGTTTGATAGGGGAGGTGGAGTTAGAGGTGTAGGGTTATGATTATATCTGGATATGGGTATCCTTCTTCTCCAAAATACAGTAATTGTCTGGCTTCTCCAGTCTATCTGCGCGATCTTTCACACAAAAAAGAGTTTATATATTTCTACGAGACAAGAGACAAGATCAGGACAAGGGGACATCAACCCCCTGCCACGTAAAAAGAAAATATTTATGAACACAGAGCATCAAGGTCGTGAGCCGCGAAGCGGACCGGCGTGGCGGATGGGGAATGACGGTGAGAGGGGGGGAAGGATTTTATCGCGAGTACAACAACCAAGTTACACGCGTGTCGTCAATGGAAAAGAGATGAATAGGGAATAGGGATACATCGACTGGGGGGTAATGCTCAATACTAGTGCTACTACTAATGACGTGAACGTTTCTAGAGCTGGTACCTCGCCCTCAGCCGCTCTTGTATTCCCTCGGGGAATGCAGCCATCTGCGCTTCCCATTGCGATCCGCTCATTTGCTTGAAACCGTGTAATATCTGCCCCCATGCAAGATTACTAACGCGCTAAGGAGAAAGTATCTGGAGGGCTAACCTTTGAGAACAGATCGTTCAACTCTTGCGACGGCGCAGTCCATCTCACAACCGCATTACAGAAGAACACAAACGCCTGCACCACCCCCAAAAATATCAGTACCAAAAATCCACCTAGTAGCCTGACACAACAAACCTTGGCGATTCCGCTTGGATTCCTCTCGATCAACCCACAGAATCCTCTGAACGCGGAATCTTTCTCATCATTATCTTTGATCTCACTAAGAGCTTGGCACCTATACCCCACATCACACATTACAATCAACGATCACACCTAAAAAAGAATAGAAAAGACGAACCATGGCTGGGCAAACACCTCCAAATGCGGCGAAACGACATCTGGCTGGACGAGCGCAAGTCGCCCGATTGTCACAGCCGCGTTCTCCGTCAAGCTCTTGGGGCTCTTAGGGCTCAACAAGATCGGGATCAAGCGCTGGATCAGCGGGGGGACCCATTGACCGAATTCAGGATCTATCACAACGTATCCGTCAGTACACAGAACAAGAAAGAATAGCATAGCATAGCAAGAAGAAAGTATCGTATAGGGGGGGGGAAAGAAGTATGAGGCAGGAAAACAAAAGTGACGAGACGCAAAAAAGAAAAAGCGCTAGTACTCACCACTCCCATAATGCAAAGCGACCTCTCCAACGCTCCACGCAGCATTATTACACGCGCTCACAAACTCAATCTTCGGCTCGGGCATAATCTGCTCAATGAGCTCGGGCATGATCTGCGGAACGACCGGGCGCAAGACTTCGAAGCACGAGATGGCCATGTCTCCTACTAGCGCGTACCCAGATTGGCGGACGGGTGGGTCGGGGTGCTATAGGACGTATGCAGGTAACAGGGGCGTCGACGTATGCAGGTAGAGAAATAGGGGGTAGCCGTAGAGTTAGGCAAGATCCCCGAAAAATGCCAGCGCATGAACAAAAAAAAAGGGTAACAGAAACCCATCAGACCCAGGTCAACCATCCAGCAAACTTAAACGCACCTTCAAACAAACTGCCAAAAGCTGCAAAAGCGGCGGCTGGCTAGCTTGGACAAGGGAAACGATCGACGCGCCCAATCCCTGCGTCAACCCGCTCAACAAGTCCAGCGCGACAATCAGGAAGACCTATTCACATCCAAATCGTCACAGGCAAAAATACCGCAGTATACGTTAGACATGTTTTAGAGGTAAAGGAAAAGCGAGGAGGGGACGCACCTTGTCAGGTTCAGCCCTAGCTTCAGGCTGCTGCTGGAACGCCTGGTACTGCAACAACGAACTATGCACAATCTCCACACACCGCCTAAACACAGGCTCCGCATACGGCATAAACCCAGTCCCGCACGCAACCGTCACACTCGACAAGCACTACAAATCTACATCAGTACTCTCCTAAAAAAAACACCAATTCCCCAAACTAAAAGCAAACGTACCTCCAAAAGCGGAATCAAATCCTCATCCTCATTCCCCAACTTATCCCAGCGCTCCACAAGCGGCGGCATCAACACCTCCAACGCGTCCTTCCGATTCAACGCTCCCCCCACAGCGTCCGCCAACGTCCCAATCGCGTCGTACAAGATCAACAAATTCTTGGCTTGGTATTTCTGGAACGCGAATACGAGGTTGCGCAGGATGGGGTCGAGGTACGGTTCGAGTGCGGGACCGGCGTCTTCTTCGAGTGTGGCGAAGGCTGAGCAGCCTGCTTCTTGGACGCGTTTGTTGTTGTCTAGGACCATGCGCAGGAGCTACCAGTGCCATGAGTGTTAGTATATGTGAGGAGGTGAGGGGCGTGGGTGAGGGACTTACGCCTTCCATGGCTGGGACGAAATACTTGCTCTTATGCTCTTCACTCGGATTGCTGGTGCACCAGCTCGCATACCGTCCCAGCGTCCAGCACGTGATAGACCGCACGAGTGGCTACACGCGTCAGATGGATCACAAATGAGCCACGCGTCAAGAGAAAGAGTGAAAAGTCAGCCACGCGTCGAAATAAAAAGTGAAAATATGCGTGGACGGACCTTGGCGTCGTTGAGGGTGTTGATAAGGAACGGGATGAGTTCGGCGAGGTAGGGCTCGATTGCTTCGATGCAGCCTGACGAAATATGAGCTTAAATTGAGGAGAGTGAGGTGGGGGTGGAGTGGGGCGCACCTTCTGCCATGGCGCCTAGAGCGAGGATCCCGCTCTCGCGCTGGATCCAGTCTGTGCTCCAGAGCCGATCCCGCAAATGGGGCATAAGAATCTGCAACAAATCCGGTCCAAACCTATCCCACCATTAACACCACATCCAACTAATACTCAATAAGTAAACTCACCGAACAGCGATAACGTCGATCGCGGCCGCAGCGCACTTGCGCAAGTTCCATTCAGTGCTCAGATCATCGTCGTCATCAAAATCGTCCTCATAGTCCTCCTCGTCCTCGTCCTTCTGGGCCTGGGGCTCCCCGCCGCTGGCTTCGGACTCGAGACCGTGGGCTTTAGCGCCAAAGTGCTTGGGGCGGATGTCTTCAGGGCGATCGGGGACGTCCGCGTCGTCGTCGTCGCCGGCGAGCCAGATGAGGTCGTCTTCGCCGTAGACCATGCACGCGAGCAGGACGGGCGCGACGCGTGGGAGGAGTGGGCGGAGGTGGTCCCCGAGTTCGGGGTCTTCGGCGAACGTGAGCCAGAACTCGCAGGCTTCGAGCGCGACGTTTTCGTCTTGGTCTTGGGTGGAGTAGAGCATGTAGTCTGCGACGTTGGCTAGCGCGGGGAGAAGCTTGTCTGGGCGGGCTGCCAGCAGTAAGACCAACGCCTGGCAGACTTGGCGACGCACGTCGGGGGCTTCGTCTGCGGCGTGTTTGAACAAGACTGCTAGGAGGGCGTCGACGTGGGCCCAGAGGACAGGGGACGCGACGGGGATAAAGTGGGAGAGACATGTAAGCGCGAGTGTGCGGATACGAGCCGAATCCGCGTCTGCGAGGGCGAGGAAACGCGGAATGAGGACGTCTGTCGGGCGCGTGCCGTGGATCTGGGCCTCGAGCTTGCGCGGATAGTCCTCGCAGCACTTTTCGAGCACGCCAA
Source organism: Ceratobasidium sp. C01 (assembly GCA_025200755.1). Lineage (NCBI taxonomy): Eukaryota > Fungi > Basidiomycota > Agaricomycetes > Cantharellales > Ceratobasidiaceae > Ceratobasidium > Ceratobasidium sp. C01. The sequence continues at coordinate 33,134 of JANWGL010003594.1, read as the reverse complement.
ACGCCGCCTCTTGGGCTGCCGCGTCGCCATCGAGGCCGTGTAGCAGCGCAGCCAACGCCTCGGGCCAATTAGCGGGTTCGAGCGCGCCGAGGACGACTACGACGACCTGGGCGGCGGCGTTGCGGACCATCGCGCTGGCGTCGGCAAACGCGCGCAGGACGGTTTCCTTGACATAGGCGACGACAGGTGGAGACGACGACGCAATGCCTTTCGCGGCATTCTTAAGCACAAGTCCAGCGACCGTACGGACGCGCTCGTCGTCGGGGCTGGCGTGTGCGAGGATGTGTGCGAGGTAGCATGGATAGTCGGGGACCTGCATAAACGACTGCAATCGGAGGGTCATCGCCTTCTGGACTTCTGCGCTCTGGTTCTGGGTCGAGTCGCGCAGGACTTGCAGCACCTCGGCCAGGCCTGCCTCTTGCGGCGTCCACGACATCTTGCTCGTCGTTGTGGGTGTCAGGGCGAACTCAGCCGCCCGGCGCTCTAATCGGCCCGCCGGCTTTCGGTAATACTCCTAACTCTCGGCTCCGGCCCTTCGGCTCGACCACAGCGACTGTATGCGACATGGCCTGTCCTGAACACCGTGCACGCACCCCACCCCCCCTCGTCGACGGAGGTGTTGTCAAGTTCCAAGGTGCGCCAACTCGCTGTCTCTCCGCGTCGGTATTGACCGTCTGCAGCCCACCACGTCGGATGGATCGTCACGGCCGCGTTTACCCTCGTCGCGACCATCGCCTCGCTCTGGCTCATTCGCAAACATCTCCGCTGGTACTCTTGCGTGAGTCTCTACCACCCTCTCTCGTTATTTTCTGACTGTCCTCTAGAAACCTCAACAACGCCGTACGTCACGCACTGCCCTGCTAGCGCCCACTAACACCTCCCCCAGACATCGTCCGCCTCCTCTTCATGGTCCCAATCTATGCCATGTGAGTCTCTCGTGCCATAAACCAAGAATAACCACCCCTTCGCTTTCTTTCTCGCGTCCTACAGACCGACATCAACTTGGGCGCTTATGTAACATTTACCCCTATCCTCAGAATAACACTCGCTGCATACGTCGACTACACACACGCTACTTCATACCTCCTTATTCGAGATGCATACGAATCTGTGGTCTTGGCTTCGTTCTTTACGCTTCTGCTTCAGTATCTGCCTGGTCCGGTACCGCCTGCACCTGGGGAGAAGAGTCGCGCCAGAGAGGTGTTGACCAAGAAAGAGCGCGTCGCGGTTATACACCGTACATTCTATAAGATAGATATGTATCAAGGTACGTCTGAGCTTGGTGTTTGGTTGGTGGTGATTTGACGCGGGCGTCACGTAGATCCGACCCACCCCGACAAGAAACACCTCAAATGGCTATGGCCTCTGCACAAAGTCCGCGCCCGCCCCAAAGACGGTCTCGCATACTTGCAATACATGCGCTGGGGGATCTTACAATACTGCATCATCAGACCAGGGTACGTCCATCCACCCCTGAACTATAATTAACTGCGTCTGACATTTATATGATAAGAACTACGCTCGTATGATAATTAAATTTCACATTAATCGCCGAAACTGACCCAATTTGAACGTATAGGCAGCAGTAATCCTCCAAGCAAACAACCTCTACTGCGAACCAAGCTGGAACCCCAAATGGGCACACGTCTGGGTACGCCTCCCTTCCATCTCTTCCCCCACCTTCCTTTCTCCATTTTCCTTTCCTGGTTTCTCGCCACCCAACTACCGGTCCATTGCCACCCAACTCCCGACCTACACTCCTCTTTGTCCTCCTCGGCTCCCCAGTTTCACCGATATCATTCCATGAGGCTTCACGACCTGAGGCTTGAGGACTCCACGTGGTTCATTAATATCAGGAGGTGGCTCGTGGCTGTGTTGGTTTCTTCACGTGGCTATGACTCCTCTCCCAGCTTTATGTGTGCGGATATTGATTGGGTTTTATTTTCGTAGATCGTGTGTATTGTTTCAATTTCGGTTACGGTAGGTTCTTTCACGCGTGAAGAGAGCCCGGGACTGAGTTTTGTATAGATTGCGATGTACTGCCTCCTTCAACTTTACATGTCCATTAGGGAAGAGCTCAAGCCATATCGCCCAATACTCAAAGTAAGTCGAATTAGAATCGCATATTTTGGTGCTGATATGATGGGACTGTAGCTGTTCGCGGTGAAAGCCGTCGTCTTCCTTACTTTTTGGCAGAGCGCGCTTCTCTCTGGGTTGGCCGCATTGAATATAATCAAAGACGTACGTCCCGGATCCTCCGTCTTGTTGGCGCCGACTAATTGTGTTTGGCCTACTAGAGCGAATATATGACTGCAGCGGATATAACCATCGGCTTCGGAGCGCTCCTCCAAACGCTCGAAATGATGTGAGTCGCATCCCTCGCTTATCACATGATTGGATAACTAATGAAACCATTTATTCGATAGGTGCTTCGCTTTCCTCCACATCAAAGCATTTTCCTACGTCCCCTACAAACGCATCGCACTCTCCACACCATTCACGCCCCCACATTCTCTCACCCATCCTGCCCTCCTACCTCTCACACCACCTTCCTCTCCTCCCGTCCACCAACTTTCACCTATACTTACACCCGAACCTGAACCTGAGCCCGAACACGACATTCAATTCCCAGTTCTAGCCCGAGGACAACTCAAAAACTTGGCTCACGCGTTCGATTTTTCTGATACGGTGCGCGATATCTGGACGGCGACTTTGTACTTTTTCGGGAGAGGTGATTCGAGGAGGGCGGATGATGTGTGTAGACGGAGTGAGGGATTTAAGGAGGTTTTTGGGAGGGAGAGATTAAGCGCTGGCGCTAGTTCTAGTCCTCGAAGTGGAAGAGAAGATGAAGAAGGGGAGAAGGATGTACAAGTGTGAGTCGGCTCCACATCTCAAAATAGCGTATATGCGCTTACCCAACATCATCACCGACCTGGTAGGAATCGTTCGTTCGTCCGTACACACGGATATCGCGTCGTACCCGTCTCATCCACACCCGAAGAAGACGAAGAAGATAAATACGAAAGACCCGGTTCGCCGTGGAGGTTTCATCCTCGCCGGTATCGCGCTTTGCCTACTCCTCGGTCTAGCCCTAGAGAGGATGCGCGTGAGTCAGATTTAGGGATGGGGATGGGGTTCGCTTTTTCAAGAGCGGATGATGTTTCACCTGTGGGTGTGGGGTTCATGTATGGAAGGGAGGGGGTAGGTGGTCAAGGGTGGTCGTTACCGCCCGGGGCGTATATGCCTATGTCCAGGGATCCTTTGAGGGCATATATCCCCGCACCTACGCCTATATATCAAGATCCCGCGGGGTACCAACCAGTTCCGCGTCCACCGGTTATGATCACCCCTCCCCATACCCCTCCTCGTGCCGTCCGACCCGATCTAAGTCCCATCACACTACGTGGACCTCCGTCTCCCATCCCTATCGTACAAACACCCTCGACCATGGCCCCGCGCACGCCTTCAACTATAGCTGGGCGTACACCTACAACGCCCACACCCATCTCACCCATCTCAGCGACAACATATGGGGCCCCCCGATCTCCGATGCGCCACTCCAGTCCAACGCTTTCTCTTTCACATACAACCTCGGAGGATGTGCAGCCCCCTTCGCGGGACGACAGCCTCCTCGCACGTGTCTTTTCAGGCGCCCGTCGAACAAATACGATGAGCTCGGCAGGCTACTTGGGGAGTGACGGCGCTTCGTATCGCACGCGCACGGTCTCGCTTTTGAGTGGTTTGAGTGGTGAGACTGCTGGAGAAGGGATGGTTCGATCAGTTGATGCGGAGCGCGGACGGGGCGCTGCGCATTCGCCTCGGTATTCTAGCAAATCACGCTCGCCTGGCGTTTATCCAGCTCGGCCGGTTGAGCCTCTCCCCCAACCTCTCCCTCAATCCCAGCCTCAACTCCAGGCGCCCATCAACATCTCACCGCCTCCTCTAGTCGCTCGTCCACTGCGCCACGCAGGCCCCACAATGCAATCCCGAACACAAGACTCAACGCCTCAAATCCGACCCCAAGGACCGCGCACCCAACCTCGTAGGATCGTCCTCCCTGCACCACTCAGTCCTGCTCGGTACCCGTGGCACACGCCCAGTCAACCTCAAACCATGTCACCTGATAGAGGGAGGACTGGTCCTGTTCATTGGTCTCCGCTTCAGCCGGACGATGTGAGTTCTGAGTCTGAGAGCGGGATTGCGGGATGGGCTGCTGGGAGGAATGCGATGCAGACGGATGGGAACGCCCCGTATGGGGTGTATGCGGAACGAACGAGCTCGTTATCGACTTTGACGAATATCGAGGATCGGTACCCCACAATCGGAAGGAGCCCGGTACGAGGGAAAACCAATTAAGAACAATGATATGAACAAACTTACGAAACTTGGACAATCGCTTATGACTACGTCGGACATATGTTACGCTATGACAACTTGTATATTTCCCGTGTTGACGATTTAACTTATTCTTGACGAACGAGATTTCAATGGGAACAAAATGAATACCAGCAAGTGAGCAACAAAGTGAATACAGGTGTATGCAGCGCGGTCCGGACTGATCCATTTTACTCGTCGGGAACCTCGACCTCCCCAGAGTTGATGCCGTCGATGACATCGTGAGGTGGTCGGCCGTCAATTGTGCAACCAACGGACTGGGACACTTCGTTAATATGCGGATTAATTCGACGGTGTAAGAAGCGCTCACCTGCGCAGTGCCGAGGATCTCCTTGACACCACCCGCCAAGTTCTTCGCCAGAGACTTGGAGCGCATTGTTCGTGCAATCTCAAAGATCTCATCGAGGGTGATGTTGCCGTTGTGCTTGATGTTCTTCTCCTTTTTCCTGTCCCGAGGCGGCTCTGCATCCAAATCCATCAACACTTGCGGTCGTTACTAATTATCAATATGACTCACCCTTGAGCGCACGGATGACCAGGGAGCTAGCGGAAGGAACGACGGCAACCGCGGCCTGTCGGTTCTGGATGGTAAGCTGCACCGTTACGCGCAGACCCTTCCATGCGCCAGTCGCCTTTGCGATATCTTCTCCGACCTTCTTGGGAGACTACGGCCAGCGAATATCATTAGCACTCCCCCTCAATATTTTCTACGCTTCACTCACCAGACCAAGAGGACCGATCTTGGGCGCAAGTGCCGAAGATGCACCAACTTCACCTCCCGTCGCACGCAGGTAGATGATCTTGATCTCGTTGGGGTCCTATAAGTTTCTTTAGCATTATACCGGTATATTTCGCACAATTCATATTACTTACGAGTTTTGGCGGCATGACGGCGGTCCTGGGTTCGTGAGTGTGATGTGTTTGTGGGGGTCGGAGTGGGCGGTTCGAGTATCACCGGATGTGGCTTTGCTTCCGGGTAAGTGGTGCTGTATAGTGCCATAGCCACCTAGTAGTGGCTGGGTGCGGCGGAGGTTTTGAACAGTAGATTCTTTTTCTTTTCTGAATCTTTTTATCACTCCATATTGAGCCAGGTATCTCCTCGTGTCTTTCTTGAACTTGGACTCTACAATGTCTTCCCAGTATGTGCTTGCGTTTACTAGATTGGGGTTGGCGCTTGTTGAACTTTGTGGTAGCCCACGTGATATATTCTGGTTTTGTTCCTCATCTTACTCTCTCGCCCGGTATTCTTGCCTTGTGGACTAGAACATGGAAGCTCGTGGAGGTATCCCGCCAGCGCTTCGAGTCTTTCACATACCCGAATTAGTCCGGCTAATCTGCGAGTTGGTAGGAAGACATGATCAAGCCACCCTGATACGCGTCTGCCATCAACTTTACTTGAGCGTCGTACCGTCTCTCTGGAAGATTATGCAGAACCTATCTAGGTTATTCAAGCTTCTTCATGGAATCGAAACCACACCGGACGAACGGAGCTCCTCTTATGTTAGTAGTTAAATCGCCGTTTCAAGTGGATAGTGAACCGCTAACCCAGCAGCCTTTTAGGCTATACGCCTGCCAGATATCATAGACTTAACGCGATTCAAACTTTATGCGCCTCATATTCGGGAAGTTTGGATCTCCTCAGATATCCAACGCACATACAAGAACTGGGATGGTCTTCACACTATCTCCCGTTCGACTACTTTGCTACCTAATCTATCAACCATCCTTTACATGAATCCCACTTCGGGCCAGCACTTTGTTGAGTGGACATCTATGTTACTTTCTCCTTCTCTGAAAAAGATCTGGAGTGCCAACCAGCGATGGTTCACTTCATCACTTCGGGTGAGAGGTTGGATGGACCTTGAACAGGCCTCGGAACTTCTCCGCCATATCGCGAGCATTTGTCTAAACCTCGAATCGCTTGATATCTACCCCTCGCCTCTCCTAAATAATCAGCGCCCAGATCCAACACATAGCTTCTTTGCCGACTTTCGTCGCTCTATCTCATCCTTCGCCTCTCTCAGAGAACTGTCTACCAACACTATGGTTCTTGAGCAACAGAGTTTCCTGGCTCTCGCTGGACTTCCTGCTCTTGGCTCTCTGTCCATTTATCCTTGCGCATACGACGAAACTGTCGGAGGTTTGTCGTTACCAGAGGATGCATTCCCTGCTCTTCGGTGTTTAAACCTCCAAATGATGAGCTTGGACAGTATGGTTCACTTATGTGGGCTGGAGCCATTAGTTCGGCAGCTTACAACACTTGGAGTTCTCTCCCAACCTGACCAGCCCTACCCCGCACTACCGGATCTTAATTTAGCCAAGCCACTGTCCGCGCTGGCCAAGAATAACTCGACATTATCCAGCCTATTGATCGGCCACGGCCGCTCTCATTCGGGCAACCCTCTTGAAATCGATCCCGCATTGCTCGAGCAACTCCAGCATTTCCCCCTTAGGCGAGTCGTCGTGGCGCGGCTTAAATTCTCGCCAGGATTAGCGCTTCATGACTTCCTCAAAGTTCTGCCCACCGTGGAGGAGCTCACTTGGGATAAATCCTTCAAGCTTAAACAGCTGCGCCAATTTTACGCCGTACTTCCCAACCTCCGTACTCTAGAAATCTGCATCGATTTCGTGTCGGTTCGAAATCTTGGCAAAGCTGACCTTGAAATCCCACAAAATCAATCACCCGTACCTATGAAACTTAAAAGTCGCTTTGAAACGGTGGCAAAACAGGAAACCCTAGCTAAACCAGTAGCCAAGTACGTTTTTAGTTGTCCAAGTATTTAACGTGAAGTTAGCTGATCTGTATGGCGTGCATAGATTCCTCCATACACTATGGCCAAATGTTACATGTTTCCCAGAGTCTAACCTCGGGAATATCAACTGGGAAGAAGGCAATAAGGGAAGACATCTCCTCAACGTAGAATTGCTTGCACTCAGGCAAAGGGCTGCACTTGGGTGATGTACAGAGGGCCAAGCACCCGAACGATACGAATTGTCTTCTCAGGAACTGAACCAGCCAGATTGAACTGTACGCTTTTCTAGTTCGGTCCTGTGGGCGAAGTCTTTTACCTCGGGAAGAGCGCATGTAGCTAGAATTGAAACTTGTTGATGTTACCTTCAAACCTAGTATTTCTAACTGGAGGAACTTCTGCAAGTGACAAGCCAGACATGTTCTTGAATATTCAAACTAGCGTAATTGTAATTCAGATCGTGCAGAAATAGAAAAATAACCATTGAATAGAAGCTATTGAGACGACAGGTCAAGAGTCCCTATGATTTTATGGCGCTCTAACGGCTATAACCCCGACTCTTGAGAAATCCGGGTACTCACACGCCGCAAACAGAAACAAGGTATTGTATCTCCTCGTACGTTTCAACCAACTCACCGTGGAAGGCGATATGAGACATGTTACGCATGTACTTCACCCGCACTAGGAGATGAGACGCTCGCATACACCAGTCTCCTGAACCTTGAAGAGGATCTCAATATCCCGGTCGACAAGTGGGTTGGGTGGTAGAAATGCGAGATAGTTGGTATGACTCTACTCTTGCAGCAGCTCGAAGACCTGCGCTTCAAGTATAAGCTTCGCAAGAAAACCGAGTGTACTGAAGACTTACCGCAAAATACCACTGACTGTCTGACGGGAATAACTGAGCTAATGTTCTCAATCGCAGGTCGTGGGCGAGACGCACACTCCAGCTTACGGGAGCTGAACGAATCCGCCCTTTGAACGCCACCCAATTCTTCTGTTGATTTCGCTAGTTCCATTGTGGCAACTTCAGGTTTGTGATCCTGCCATTTACATATTTTAACTACGAGCTAGCTTGGTCGCGTTGGGCGCGAACGCAAAAGCACGGCTCGCGAAGAGGCGTGTCGGAGATACCCTGCTACACACCAACGAATAGCCCTGCACAACCCACCAGCAACGGGAACACCCCTAAACAACGCATACAGGGCCGAAATAGCTATTATTTCCGTGAGGTGAGGTTCAATATCCCACCACTGGCAGCATACCCATGTAATGAGTTTTATTTAACTTGTCAATCTCGGGTCGACTATTATGATGGGTCACGTGAGATAATCTTACCTTATTTCATCTTGTCTTAACTTCGACGATTATTTCCAACTTGGATTCGACTCTCGTCCTGCTGGTCAGTTTACTGTGCTTACTCCGCTGAATTAAACATGGAAGTTGGCAGAGAGTTGCCGCCAGCGCTCTCCGTCTTTCGTATACCTGAGCTAGCACAATTAATCTGCGACTCGGCGAGAAAACACGATAAAGCCACTCTAATGCGTGTCTGCCGCCAGCTTCACTTTAGCGTCGTGCCGTTTGTCTGGGACCATCTTGTACAGCTACCTATGCTATGCAATCTTCTTCTTGGATTCGACGGACCTGATTCTTCCCACACCAAAGTGAGCAGTTGTGTCATTATTTCAAGTAGCGATTGAATTTCTAACGTGGTAGCGTTTTAGATTAAAGGCCTACCAAACACTGCGGACTTAAAACGATTCAATGTTTATGCGCCTCACGTTAAAAGCGTTCTGCTCTACCCAGATCCCAAGTGTAAATATGATAATTGGGAGGTTCTTGACACACTCTCCCGCTCAACCACTTTGTTGCCCAACCTGTCCAGAATCTTTTTCATGGATTCCACTGTGGACAAGCGCCTCCATATCTGCCTATCTACATTCTTCTCTCCTTCCGTGGAAGAAATCTGGAGTGCCAGGCAACGATGGTTCGATCCATCGCTTAGCGTGAACGGCATGCTGCACTTGGAACAAGCCTTGGAACTTCTCTGCGGCGCTGCTAGCACTTGTCCGAACCTCAAATCACTCGACTTCTACCCATCACCACTCTCGAACGATAATTGTCCAAACACAATGCCAAATTTCTTTGCCAAATTTCGTCACTCGATCCAAACCTTCAGCTGTCTCCGAGAACTATCCACCAACACGCTAGTTCTCGAGCGTCACACCTTTCTAGCTCTCAGCGAGCTCTCCACCCTCGAATCTCTGACCATTCGCCCCTGCAAATATGATGAAACTATTGGTGGTTTGACGCTACCGGAGGGCTCGTTCACTGCTCTTCGGCGTTTAAACCTCGAATTAATGAACTCGGACAGTATGATTCATCTATGCGGACTGAAACCATTAGTTTGGCAGCTTACTACACTTGGGGTTCTCCCTCAACCTGACTATAACCATCCGGCACTACCAGACCTTAACCTAGCCAACCCGCTGGCTGTACTGGCCAAAAATAACCCAACCCTATCCAGCCTACTGATTAGCAAGGGCCACAATTACTTGGGTAACCCTCTCGAAATCGAACCCACCCTTCTTGAGCAGCTCCGGCGTTTTCCTCTCAAGCGAATCGCTATATCCCGGCATAAATTTTCACCAGGCTTGACTCTTCTGGATTTCGTCAAAGCGCTGCCTGCTGTGGAGGAACTCACTTGGGATCACTCTTTCAAGCTCAGCGAGCTTCCCCAATTTTGTGCAGAACTTCCCAACCTCCATACGCTAGAAATCCGCGTCGATTTTGCGTCTATTCAAAATCTTGGAGAAGCCGACTTCAAGATCCCTCGGAACCGATCACTCGCGCACATGACACTTGAAAGTCGCTTTGGACAAGTGGCGGAACAGGAAACCCTAGCCAGACCGGTAGCAAAGTACGTTTTAGTCGACTAATCACCCAGCGTAAAGCTAATTTGCCTTTGTGGGTGTGTATAGATTCCTTCATACTCTGTGGCCGAACGTCACTTGCTCACAAAGACGTGATATTGGAAACTTTGACGGGGGAAAAGGCGATACGGGTAGATGTCTCATTAACGAAGAACTGCTCGCATTTAGGCGAAAGCCATAGACCTGTATTCCTCCTCTATATTAAACTTTCCCGGGCGGGGATTTTACTCTGGGAAGGAGTAGATAGTTAAGATTAAAATTTGTTGGTATCATTCACAGGAAGTATCTCTTCATCATGAAACCCGAGCAAATCATACGCTAGACCTTAATCTACTGAACGCGTTTTCGAATACACAAACCAACGCAAATATGATTCAGACCGCACATCAATTAACAAACAACCGAACTATTGACATTAAATGGAAACTATCGAAAACGGGCCAAAACGGTCTATGATCTTATTGGCCCAACATTAGTTACAACAGTGACTCCAAACGAAATGATTATTCACATGTCGCATACAGGAACAAGGCGTTGTATCTTCCCATACTTCTCGACTAGCTCATCGCGGAGAGCGACAAGAGAAGTTCTACGGATGTGCTTCACTCGTGCTAAGACGGTTAACACCCGCATACAGTAGTCCCGTGAGCCATAACGAGGGTCTTTCGGTGACGGGGCAAACCAGACATAGTAAGAATAAACCTCATTTAGTATCTGTCCGAGAGTGGCAACGCATGGAATTGGCCCAAGCTTCAATGGGCCATTCTTGGAGCTGCGGGTGGCAAAGTCGGCTCAGAAAGGTAGCATATCTTAGCCTCGCCTCCCAAAATTTCCTGGAAGAATCGAGTCCGAGCTCAAGAGTCCAAAAGCCACCTCGACCGATGAATAGGAAATACCATTCGAATTCAGAGCCCGAACACGATAGCCGTCCGCATAGATTAGCCATGCCTAACGTGTCTAATATATACTTACATGAGTTTCAGCCGTTAGGCTCGCCTCAAGTCGATAAAGGGCCTATTCGTTCGAACTGGGTCGGGCTAAATGTAGATATTTGTCACCGAATTACAGTGCCGAAGACAAGAGTGACAACTCAGTTTGTGGTTCAAAAGTTACGTACTGGTATTCGTACCGTAAGATGATGGTTGACGGCGAAACTCGAGCGCCCAGCGTTTGTGATCCCATGATCGAATGCTGACTCAGCGCTCGGTTGCAGCGGATCACGTGTTTTCTCATCTCTCACCTTGGCGCTCAACAGCTCTCGTATAAAACCAGGGTTAATAGCATATTACCACTCGCTTATCGATCAAAGATGGGCGACAACTATGGCTGCGGCGAGTGTGGATGCGAGCACGTCGATTGTTACTCTTGGGAAGGATGGGCTGCCACCTGGTCGGGCATTTGATGACGACAAGCCTGTCAATCGGCCTGCGGGTTCGACGAGTGGGAATGAGGGCGGGTGTGCGCGGAGGGTTGAGGGCAGCTATGAAGAAACCCGGTGGAGGATGGGAACTGGCTGTGGTCGAAGGAGCAATATCCGGAGGGCGATAGGACAGTGTGGCGCAACGACCAGGCGAGGAATATTAGCGAGGGACACCCCAACAACTACGTTAGTACGAGCAAGCCAGCTTTTTCATGTTTGTGCCGAAATTCTTTGCTGGTACGTATCCCCGCGATTGTTTATTTGGCCAGCACTCATTTAGATTGACCGTAGAGCAATTTTCGAAAGATGTAAACGTGTTTTTCTTGTTCACTACACTCGTCCGGCAAGTACCGGACGTCAGCCCTATGAACAATTCTACGACGATTGCACCATTATCGGTCGTCCTACTTGCGAGTGCCTTTAAGGAAATCTCTGAGGATTTGGTGTGCATCAGTCTCTTATCCGTCCGTCCCGGGTTTTTACTGTCAACTCATTCCGAATCGTTGTCCGTGGAGTTCTCTATCAACCGCTACCCTAACTTCATCCGCGATTATGAACTTGCTAATCACTTCACGATATTCTTTACTTTTTCTAGAAGTGACACCAGTCCTCCACAGAGCTCAACGTCCGGTTACGCAAAGTGCTCGACCCAAACACCGTCTCGTTTGTGGGCAAGACTTGGAAGGATGTACGCATGGCAGCGTTATTCGGTGCGTAGGATTATCAATTTGGTTTTTGTGCGAAGGGGGCCTATGATTCTCGGGCGTTTGAAGCCCAAGCTACACCCCTCGAAGCTCAATATACGGTTCTCGATTCAAAGAAAATAGTCATTGACCAGACGTGGTTTCTAGATTGGAGAGCGATGGGTTCATCCCCGCGGATATGTTGCTATTGTCTAGTTCCGAGCCCGAGGGACTGAGTTATATCGAAACAAGTAATCTGGACAGGTAAGTTCCCCTCTTCGTTCGCACGACCCTTCACCTAAACCTAACTACTGCTCCTTCATTTACACCAACCTTTACCTCCATTAGAGAAACAAACCTCAAGATCAAACAAGCCTCTCCACAAACCGCACACTTGACCTCTCCCGCCGCCGTTGCCCGTCTTGCAGGCCACCTACGTTCTGAACAGCCCAACAACTCGCTCTACACCTATGAAGGCACTTTTGAACTAGCTGGGGGGCAGAAGGTACCGATGAGTCCAGATCAGATGTTGTTGCGTGGGGCACAGCTGCGGAATACACCATAATGTTATGGTGTCGTTGTATTTACGGGACATGAGACCAAGTTGATGCGGAATGCTACGTGAGTTCGTTTTCACTTTGGATTTTTCGGAGCAAGGGGCTGATATATGGTGGCGGATAATAGGGCCACCCCGATTAGGGGGACTTCTGTCGAAAGGCAGGTGAATGTGCAGATTGTGTTTCTGTTCATTGTCTTGCCGGCTTTGTCGTTGTCATCGACTAGTGAAAGTTCTATCCGACGGGTGAGTTTGTTTGGTCATTTGTTGAGCTTCACTGGCGGCTAATAATGAACTTTTAAAGTGGTTCTTTGCGAAAAACCAGTGGTATTTATTCAGTGCTGAGTTGATAGGTAGTAAAGGTGCGTTGGTTCGGTGCGACTTGATTGAATGACCTAAACTAATGTGACGCTCTATACTCAAGGGATTCGTGGAAGGTGCGATAATTAGGCGATATACCAGAGTAAAGATGTGAGCTGACAAGGCGGTTCGAATAGATATTCTCACTTTCGTGGTTCTTTACAATAACATGATCCCAATTTCGTGAGTCTTGTTTCTGGTGTTAATCTATTATTACTTGGTTGACTAACTAGTCTACACTTGTCTCCTTTCATCACTATCAACTCCTCCTCTCCTAGCCTCATCGTCACTATGGAAGTCGCTAAATACTAGCAGGCTCAGCTGATCAACTCGGACCCAGACATGTATTATGCCCAAACGGACACGCCCGCCCTTTGCCGCACTTCCTCTCTCGTCGAAGAGCTTGGCCAAATCGAATAATTCTTCAGCGACGAAACAGGTACACTCACCCGTAACGAGATGGAGTTCCGTCAAGCTTCGATTGCTGGAATTGCGTATGCGGATGTCGTAGATGAGAGCCGTCGTGGGGAAGTAGGAGGGGAGGGGCAACTCGTGGGTGGACAGAGGTCCTTTGCTGAGTTAAGGAGCTTAGAAAGGGCCGAGGGTGGAATGGGTCTCGGAGGGAGTGGGAGCGAGGGGAGCGGGGGTGGAAAGGAAGTGTTTGTTGTGAGGGAATTCCTGAGTTTGTGAGCCGTGTGTCATATGGTCATTCCGGAGACGAAGGGAGAAAAGATGGTGTATCAGGCGAGCACAGCCCTGGTCGCCGGGGCGGAACTCTTGGGATACAAGTTCTACGTGAGCCGCCCAATCGCTCCCATCGGCATCCGGTTTCACTGATTCATTTTCACCAGAACATACAGCAACACAAGCTCAAGTCAGTGTGTGTGGAGACCGGCGGGGTCTCGCAGCAGTTTGACATCCTGAACGTGTGCGAGTTCAACTCCGCTCGGAAGCGAATGTCGACCGTTGTACATGGGCCAGGCGGGAAGATCAAGTTATACTGCAAAGGCGCCGACACGGTCATCCTCGAACGCCTAAGCAAGAACCAACCATACACCGAACAGACGCTGATTCATCTTGAGGTGGGTCGGCGTGCCTAACTAATTTACTGGGATTTGATGACTTACTCGTCCCTGTATTTGTGCCATTAGGACTATGCCACGGAGGGTCTCTGAACGTTGTACGTCGCCGTGCGCGAGATACCCGAGGCAGAGTACCAGCAGTGGTCTAACATATACGACCAAACGGCGGCTACGATCAATGGACGTGGAGATGCGCTTGACAATGCGGCCGAGATCATTGAGAAGGAACTATTCTTGCTCGGCGCAACTGCGATTGAGGATAAGCTTCAGGAGGGCGTACCAGAGACGATCCATACATTACAGATGGCGGGAATCAAGGTATGTCCGGGTTTAGTAGACCGATAAGCTGATGGGCTGGAAGCTGATGTGAATGCGTTAGGTCTGGGTGCTCACCGGCGATAGGCAAGAGACGGCGATCAATATTGGGATGTCTTGTCGATTGATTTCTGGGTCTATGAACCTGGTGGGTGGAATATATACGCTGTTACTTCCTTGAAATTTCGCTCGCCTTATTTTCGTTGGGATTAGGTAATATTGGATGAGGAGAATGCGCACGACACACAGGAGTTCATAACTAAACGACTAAACGCAATTAAGAACCAGAGGAACACTGGCGAACTTGAAGACTTGGCGCGTATTATTGGTATGAATCGATTTTGGGCTCAAATATCACCTGAGGATTGACGATTTGGTGGCTCAGATGGCAAAAGCTTAACATTTGCACTGGAAAATATGTTGTCTAAGACTTTCCTAGAACTCGATATACTCTGCAAAGCGGTTGTATACTGTAAGTTGACGACTTAAACAGGTTAGCCTTTGGCAGCTCAATTTGCAATTTGCAATTACAGGTCGCATGCCTCCTCTCCAGGAAGCCTTGGTTGTAAAACTCGTGAAGAAGAATCAGAAGTCGATTCTGTTCGCAATCTCTGATGGTGCAAACAACATCAGTACGATCCAAGCTACGCACGTTGGTGTTGGCATACCCGGAGTCGAGGTTTGTAATTTGAGCCCGAATCTTTTTGTTATGTTGAGGCCTAGAATCAAACAGGTTTTGCAAGCTGCTCGAACCGCAGACGTCGCGATCTCACAGTCTAGGTACTTGAAAAAACTGCCCCCCGTTCGTGGTTCATGGAGCTACCAGCGCCTATCCAAGCTCATCCTGTGTGAGTTGCGTATTCCTCGGTGTTAGCCGTGCTCGACTAAATAGAACCGTTTAGACTCATTCTACAAGAACATCGTGTTGTGCGTGACATAGTTTTGGTCAGGACTTGCATTTCACTCACCACGTTTACCCTCATCTAACATCCTCTTCCCACCCTTTGGTACTCGTTCTTCAACAGCTTTTCTAGATAAATCGCCCATGAATCCTTGACGCCCTCTTACCGTAGCGTCATCATCACCATCCTGTCCCGCTTTGGTTTTCGGAGCCTTCAACTAATTTGTCTCAGCCCGAATGCTGGATTGGTATCCGCATCTGTACATGCTCGACCAGCAAAACGCGTTCTTTACGCCCATGAGTTTTGGCTACACGATATACCATAGCTCCGTATGCGGTGTGAATGTGTTAACCAACTCCGGAACTACCTTTGCATCTCCGGCTCCCCTTTGGCTTCTATTTTAGGGCGATCTCAAACAGTCAACTGGACTTGATACGGGACGCTAGTTCTGTGGTACCACGCTCAACCTAGAAGTATTGTTGACGTTGACACTGCTAGAAAATATAGCATTGGTTTCTGAATATGCACGCTCTCGTTGCTTCGTCTCGCGCTTTATTAATTGGTTTCGATTCACTTAGCCTATGGTCCAAGTACGCCGTGGTTAATATGTGCAATGTTTCTTAGGATACATGCATCTGTCGCCCCATCTCACGCTTTGCTGATTTGGCTCGATCCACTTTGCCATGGCTCAAGTAGAACCTGGTTATTATTTGCAATCACGACGAGCATACGAAATCTTGCGCGTGGTCTTTCGGGATCTCCGCGAGGTTAATTTTGCTGGTCTGGCCCAGCGTTTGGATTCTCCACCGAAAACGTGGGCATCCTTCGCGATACTTAATACCCCTACTAGTTTACCTAACCCGAGATTACGGGTGGAAGCAGTAAGTGCTCAAACGCGATCCGGCCAAACAAAGATTGTTCTAGGCGAACAAGAAAGTTCATGCGGTGCAGCACATGCGTAAGCATCGCGGGCTCAAACCCGAGAATGGGGACAAATAGGACGAGGCGTGGTTCATTCGCACATTCAATACATCCCCTTTCCTACATTTATTCAGTGTTCGTATATACTTGCTCTCGGACAGTGATTTTTTTTGCTTCCTTTGGCGCCCAAGTCTGTACCTGTCACTAGAACCATTAATCAGTACTGTACGAGTGAGCACAACCTGAAACTCGCGCTCCCTCGAGCACCTCAAACTTATTTCTAATTAATGAGGTATTTAAAATTCAGGGACCATGGCCATCGGGTCTAGGCACTACGTACGCCCGCACCTCACACGGCACCCGGTTTGCGCCACCTCACCTGTGACGGTATGTATACTCCAGGCCTGACTACCTAAAGCCTAATTCGTTCCAGCCTCATGGGTTAGGTATTTCCGGTGAGGTTAGCGTCGTTTCCACACATAAAGGTTTTCACTCCCCAAATTGAGCCAATGGCTGCTGTGGCCAACACCCACCAAGTTCAGGGTATAAAACTAACCCTTCACTTTGTGTCAACGCAAATCAGTACCCTTTGTGTCAATGTAAGTTAATACCCCCTGCTCCCGATTTTCCACTGGAGTTCAACGTTTGTGCACTAAACAGCCCGAAGACTTGATGGCTCAACTTAGCCATGCCGTTGTACAAGGTCTGCCTATCAATCAGGAGCGAGTTCCACTTCAAATCTCGCGGCATCGAGACAATGCTAAACTGACACTGACCGTGTTCTGCTGTGCTATTACCTTTAGTCTACATTTGCTTCCCCCACTGCCCTTTCAGGCCACTCAAGTTGGTATACTACCTACGAATTCCGCGCCTCTTCCAGCTATGACAGCCGGGTACCTACCTCTGCCAACCGCTCCAACCTCCCTCCTACGATCCCTTTGGGGTCATCCACACGTGAATCCTGCTATAGGCGATATCGCCTAAACGAGCTAGACCAGATTCTAAGGTAAAGTCTTGGTGCATGCGCTTAGCCATTACTCGATACTCAGTCACCTTTCAAATCAAGATTTATACGCACTGGTGTCACCCGCTTGCAGCTCCTGCGCCGTTTTCAGGTGATTCTTGCTTGCCTATATGCGCGTTACTTTGTTTCGTATCTCGACTCTGAGCTTTTATGCTGTTTTGATTGCTTTAGATATGCCCGTTTTGCCTTCATATAGATTCACTCCGCCCAAACACGTAGCCCTGTTTTTCTTACTTTTACTATTTTCTTCGATTGCATAACCTATACCGGACGCCACCCGGAAGTGGAACGGATTTCAGTAAATGCTGAATTATTTGCGACCTGTTCATAGAAATCCCGCGTTTTTGGGCTCATTAAGTCAACTTACGATGTAGAATTCATATGGCAAGGTTTTAGGTAGCTCCGAGTGACCATTATTGAGAAACGCTGGATACAATCTTTGGCAAGCTGATCAAGCAAGCGCCGGGAAGTGGAATGCATCATTGTCTCACACTACTTTGACTCTAATTAATATATGCACTTACAAAGGAAGGTAAATCTAGGGCGAAGTCACAAAAATAATGGTTTGGAGGTGTGCGAGTGCGCATACAACACAAGATTCACATAGGGCTGTCCAAATACAGATATGATAATATCAAATATGATCTTGGCTATCCTATTTGATATACAAGATCTGAATAATCTTATCTGATTGTATTGATTCAGTATCATATTAAGTTGTATCATATCATATCACGTTGGAGCGGGTCACCTGACACAAAAGATAGTCGGTTTACCTTTGAACCAACTCGCAGTCAATGCTAACTGTCTATATCATAGTGAGCTAAGGTTCCTGAGATACCACACCATGTTTTTGAATGAGTTTAAGTGAGGCTCCTTATGACGCAGTGCATATCAAGATCCGGTCATATCATATTAGGCCCCACCGTATCGTATTAAGTCATACTACTATTCCTAGTTTGATACATGATACGTACTATCAGTCACGGGGATATTACCTACACATAGATGTTACCTATTTGCGAATTTCGTCCGCAATCCAAGAGATTAAGTCACACAATCAATGCGATGAGGTAGAATAGAGCCCTGGCTATCTAACTATGTAACTTTCACCCGCCCATGGCCTGTATACGGCTCTACAAAAAAATGTTTGGGCGTTTTTGATGAGAAATCACCAGTCAAAATCCATCATGATGAGCCAGCGACGCACGATCAAGAGCACTTGAAGCCCTGAAACCGTTACAGCAAGTTGTAGAGGGTGTGCAGTGTTCCCCTGTTAAAGTATCAGCCTGTAAGTATCTTTGTATGCTGCGTAAAAAGCAAATCACTGCGCTGAATGTTAACGGGGCATCAGGGTCCAAAGCAAGGCATCATAAGGTA
This sequence comes from Ceratobasidium sp. C01, assembly GCA_025200755.1. Lineage (NCBI taxonomy): Eukaryota > Fungi > Basidiomycota > Agaricomycetes > Cantharellales > Ceratobasidiaceae > Ceratobasidium > Ceratobasidium sp. C01. The sequence goes on along the minus strand of JANWGL010003594.1, from coordinate 14,413 downwards.
TGACAAATCTTGCCGGGCACTGATTGTCTCACTTATGACAACTTACAAATCTGGACACATTAACTCGGCATGCCTAGCTGGCACGTGAGATGCCCAGGGTCCAGACCCTAGGTAATATCCCTGTGAACAACATCCCTCTGTCGGCACGCCGCCGCTTGCACCGGGCGTGTCGCAGAAAATCTCTAATAAATACTATATTGTAGCCAAGACATCGGGCTATGTGATGGTATAATTGGTGAAGTACCCATATAGACGACGAATCTTACACCGAGCAATCTTCTCAAAATAGGTAACATCTCCACAACTGATAGTAATGATTCAGTATCAAATCAGTATCACGGGCTGATATGTGATACGTATCAGTATCTGGACATCCCTAATCGAGACTACTGTACTGGCAAGAGTGGAACGTCAGTCCCGGTCCCAGCCGGTCTAACTTAGCGCCTGTTGATCGCTGCCGCAGTTCACGTGATATAATCTGATTTTGTGGCTTATCTCGTCCTTTACTTGTCTCGTCGCTTGCCTCACTCGCTCAAACATGGAGATCGGTAAAGATTTGCCGCCAGCGCTTCACGTATTTTGTATACCCGAGCTAGCGCGACTGATCTGCAACTCAATGAGAAGCCGCGATCAAACCATCCTGATGCGCGTCTGCCATCAGCGTGGTGCCAATTGTCTGGAGTAGTATTCATCACCCTTCTGTGCTATTTGACCTTCTCCCTGGAACCGAAATTCCACCAACCAAACCCGGCTCCCCACACGTTAGCAATTAAATTGTCGTTCCAAGGTGATAACGTGTCACTAACGCGATAGCATTTCAGACCATATGCCTGCTGGACATCATAGACTTGACGCGGTTCAACGTTTGTGCACCTCGTGTTAGGGACATTCTTATCTCCTCGCGTTTCAGACGTACGTGCAAGAACTGGGATGGGTTTTACTCTATCTCCCGTTCGATCACATTGCTACCCAACGTATCGAGAATCTATTTTTTAAACTCTTTCCAAGACGAGCACTTCCCATTGTGGATATCAACGTTTATCTCTCCCTCCCTGGGAGACTTTTGGAGCGCCAATCAACGACAGTTCAGGTCAACGCTTGGGGAGGTTGACTGGCTGGACATGGAGCAAACTTCGGAACTTCTCCGAGATGCCGCTAGCATTTGTCCAAGCCTCAAATCACTCGATATCTACCCCTTGACTCTCTTAGATACAGAGCATCCGGATCCAATACATCGCTTCTGTAACAGCTTTTGTTGCTCCATCCAATCGTTCACCTGTCTCCAAGAACTGTCCACCAACACACTAGCCATTCAGCCTCAGTGCTTTCTGGCTCTTAGCGAACTTCTCGCCCTTGAGTCTTTGTCAATTTACCCTTGTGAAGATGGCGAGACTGTTGGTGGTTTGACCTTACCAGAGGATGCATTCCCTGCTCTTCGGCGTTTAAACCTACAAATGATGAACTCGGATAGTATGGTTCAGTTATGTGGGCTGAAGCCATTAGTTTGGCAGCTCACAACGCTAGGGGTTCTCCCCCGGGCTACCCGCAACTATTCAGCATCGCAGGAGCTTTGCCTAGCCAAGCCGATGTCTTAACTAGCCGAGCAGAACTCGTCGTTGTCGGGCTTGATGATTGGCAACGGCCGAACTCATGGAGGTATCCCTCTTAAAATCGACCCTGCGTTTCTCCAGCAGTTGCAGCGTTTCCCCCTTAAACGGGTTCCTTTGCCGAGGCACATATTCTCACCAGGGTTGGGCCTTCAAGATTTATTTAAAACGCTATCTGACATGGAGGAGCTTACTTGGGATCACACCTATGAGCTCAAAGCTCTCCGACACTTCTCTTCTCGCGCAGAACTTCCCAACCTCCATACTCTAGAAATCCGGGTTGACTTTGGATCTGTCCAAGGTCTTGGTGAATCTGACTTCAAAATCCCTCATTATCAATTACTCACGCATATGTTACTTGAAAGTCGCTTTGAAAAGGTGACGGATCAGGAACGTCTGGCCAAACCCGTGGCAAGGTATGTTTGAGTCGTCCATTACTCAACGCATGCTGACTTGTTTCGCGGGCACGCACAGATTTCTTTATGCTTTGTGGCCGAATGTTACGTGCTTACCAGAAGATAATCTTGGAAATGGTGGCGGGGAAATTTACAATAAGGGCATATGTCTCCTCAACGTTGAACTACTCGCACTCAGGAAAAAGGTCACGCTCGGGTGATAGAAAACAGAGGAAGAACCCGAATGAGACAAAATGTATCCTGAGACGCTGAACCCAATAAATCTGCATTCTTTATCTAGCAACGGGGTCCTTTTGAAAGGTCGAGGAAGCCACATTGGCTGGGAAGCGACTAACATGAATGGAGCCCGTGGGTGATAAACCGAGCGGTACTAAGCACAGTATGTGGTGAGTAGGGTATTGAAGGTGAAATGGCGGGTGGAGATAATGGTGCCGAACCTAAAGCTAGAGGATTTGGGTAGAGGCAAGTTTGAAAGACCGCATATAGGAACTCATTGGGGTTATTAAGAGTATCAGACGGCTCCCGATGGTGCTGCGACTTGGGCGGAGACTCGAAGTGCTCCAATTACCGCAGCGCATTACCATTAGGCCTTTATTTGAGCGTGTATTCGTTCTGAGGATCTATTCAGCGCCTCGGCTCACGTGATACAACCCAGCTTCATGCCATTTCACTATCCCACCTGCAACCTTTACCCTGTTGGATCAAACATGGAGAATCGTAGAGAGATACCACCGGCGCTTCGTGTTTTCCGGATACCTGAGCTAACGCGACTGATCTGTGATTCGGTGGGAAGACACGATAAAGCCACTCTAATGCGTGTCTGCCGCCAGCTTCACTTTAGCGTCATGCCGTTTGTCTGGAGTCATCTTGTTGACCTGCCTACACTGTTCAATCTTCTTCTTGGATTTGACGGACCAGAATCACCTGGCACTAAAGTGAGTAGCCAGGTCATCGTTCTAAGTAAGTGTCGAACTGCTAATGAGGTAACATTTTAGATTAGATGCCTACCGGACACGGTGGATCTGAGAAGATTTAATGTCTATGCGCCTCATGTTAAGAGCATTCTACTTCATCCAGATTTCAAACGCGAATATAAGAATTGGGATGGCCTCGACAAGCTTTCTCGCTCGACCACTTTGTTGCCCAACCTGTCAAGAATCTTTTTCTTGAATTCTACTGTGGAGAAACGCTCCCCTATGTGCATATCCGCGTTTCTCTCTCCCTCCGTGGAAGAGATCTGGAGTGCCAGTCAACGATGGTTCGGGTCATCCCTTAGCGAGAACTGCACGCTGGACCTAGAACAAGCATCGGAACTTCTCTGCGGCGCTGCCAGCACTTGTCCAAGCCTCAAATCACTCGATCTTTATCCATCACATCCTCTTAATAATAATTATCTAGATGCGACGCGCAGCTTCCTCGCCAACTTTCGCCGCTCCATCCCATCCTTCACCTGTCTCCGAGAATTTTCTACCAACACATTAGTTCTCGAACATCAAAGCCTTTTTGCTCTCGGCGAGCTACCCGTCCTCGAATCTCTGTCCATTTATCCTTGTGCTTATGTCGAGACTGTCAGTCGTCTGACGTTACCGGACGATGCATTTCCTGCTC